>JASDQU010501205.1:20405-38647 GCA_032191745.1 Picea mariana | reverse complement strand
GGGTGGTAATGAGTTAGAAATCTCATCCACCACTATGTCTGCAAAATTTTCCAGCAATTCCTGAACTTCTTCAGGCAAATCATCCATCGATGTACTTGTATGGATAACTTGGGTTTTCCTCACCACAACGAACCATATCTCTTGTTCTTCCTTAACTTCTTTTAGGAGTTCCTTCCCACTCATGAGAAGTATTCTTGTGATGGAATCCTCTTTCACTCTCTTCTCCTCTATTGGTAGTAACATGTGTGTCCTACCACTCTTCTCTAATGTGTATGTATTTTTCCTCCCATCGTGAATGACATTCTTGTCAAACTGCCATGGTCTTCCCAACAGAATATGACATACATCCATGGGAATTACATCACACAGAATTTCATCTCTATATCCTCCTATTTAAAATTCAACCAAGCATTTTTTAGTAACCATTACCTGGTGTTCTTTCTGCAACCATGAGACTTTGTATGGATTCGGGTGTGCAGTTGTCTCCAGCTCCAATTTCTCTGCCATCTCCATGGATACTAAGTTGTTAGTGCTCCCACTTTCAATTATCACCTTGCATACTCTGTCTTTATTTTTGCAAGTTGTTCTGAAGAGATTGTTCCTTTGCATTGGCCTTTCAATTTTTACCTCTGGTTTTAAGACAACCTTCCTCAACATCAAGGATCTTCCATCCTCTGCTCCTTCTGCTTCAACATCTATTCTTTGTGCTTCTGAAATGTGAGCTTCTCCTCCTTTATTTTTCTTGGGGCATTCCCAAGACATGTGTCCTATCTTTCCACAAGCATAACATCTTATGTCTGCTCCTCCTCTTCTTCCTCTTCCTCTAGAATAATTTCTTCCACCACCTTGTCTTTCACAGGAACTTCCTCCTCTTTCCAAGTGACCCTGTGGTTTCTCAGTCTCATCCTTAGACTTATGTGCTCTGTCATGGGTAAATCCCTTGCTTTTGCTTGGGACCGAGCTTTTACCTCTCCCTCCCTGGCTTTGTTTTCTGGCCAACTTCTCCTCTGCCTTTAGCGCAAACTGATAATCATCCTCCACTGTTCTTACTGACATTATGCTTAGATCATCCTGGATTTCATATCTCAAGCCATTTATATATCTGGTGACTTTTTCTTCATCTCTCTCCCTTTGTCCAATTTTGATGTTCAGTCTATATAACTCCTCTGTGTACTCCTTAACTATCATCCTTTTCTGTCTCAGGTTCTTCATTTTCCTGAATAGATTGATCTGATAATCCTTTGGCATGCATTTATCCTTCAACTTCGCTACCATTCTATCCCAACTATTTATCTTTTTTTTGCCTTGGATTCTCCTTTCATCCTATAGTTCATCCCACCACAATGATGCATGTCCTTTTAGTTTGGTGACAACATGTCTCACCTTTCTTTCCTCATCGACGTCTTCATAGTCAAAATATTTGTCCATGGATCTTATCCAATCCAATAGCTCTTCAACATCTAAATTTCCTTCATACATTGGGAGCTCCATTTTGGCTCTGCCTCCCAATCTAGCAACTATTCTTAGCAAGTGTTCTTCGACAACATCCTCTCCTACAACTTTTTCAACAACATTCTTGCCCACTGCTTCTTCGCTCTCTACATTGTTGACGTCTCCAGCATCAGTTGCTCATCTCTACACTGCCTCCATCGCCTCTAATATGGCACGAAGTTCTCACATCTCCCTTTCTACAACTTGATTGTCTAAAGGTTCTTCTTCTCATCTCCTTGGTGGCATTGTGTTGACTATCTGTCACACACAGAGGACAATGTCAAGTTATTTTTCTCCTTTATCTCCTTTGCCTTCTGTCTACAAGAAAAACTTCTCTCTGATACCACTTGATGGTGTGTATCAGAGTATTTTCTTTATCTACTCTCTGCTACAGAAATTAAAAATTTGAAGCTCTGATACCACTTGATGCAGTCCCCCCTTCTCTCCTAAGGGTTGTGCGACCTCCCAATATAGGATCGATCAAGATACTGAGTCTGATTGACTCTTCGGGTCTCTTCTAGACCCCAAACCCACTTACACAGGTCCTTTTCTCCAAACGCACAAGTTGCCTGAGACCCGCGACTTCTCTCCCAAGCATTGTTCAAATCTCAACACCAAACGAGCTCTAGCTTCTCTCTGCTAAGCCCTTTTTCCCTTTGTGACCACTGGCGATGACCACATGCTTTGAATGAGAGGCGCGTCATGATTTCGCGACCCTGGGAGTGCTACTATCTCCGTTCACTCGATGGACGAAATCATAGTGACTCGAGATATATGGTCTAGATGTTACCTTGATTGATGGCTATGATCAAGTCGGCGTTTCACATTTCGCGACTTCAGAGTTCCCTTGCCTCCATTCTCTTGATAGCCAAAATCATGATGTCACTGGATCAACGGTCCAGGTATCTCCTCAGAACTGATGGTCACGATGATTTCGGGACTTCGCATTTTGCAAAGTCGAAAGACTTGTCACCTTTGATTCCCCCGATCCCCAAAATGTCGATAGTTCACCCTGGACAGTTAATAGTCCAGATCTCTCCTCGATCCAACGACGCAGATCAAGTCGTGGATTCAGGATTCATGAATTCTTAGCGTTCCTCCTTTTGACTTATTCACAATGTGAATCAGTGAAATGTTGATCGTTCACCACGCATCCCCCTTGATGGATGGTTCTGATTCTCTAGCGTTTAGATAGAATGGATGAGATCTTTCCTCCTTGCAGTTATGCTATCTTTAGAGTGAGAAGATCTTCTGGGTGTTCAAAGATATTGGGCCTTTTCTCCTTCATCGAGTCCGATTCTTGGATCTCTTTAACACTTATGAAAGTTTTGTTCTTCCTGAGCTTGGTCTCATGAAGGATTCGATTTCCCACAGACTCCTTGCGTTTCAAGTATTTCGATAACTCAGATCCTTGGTATTTCTCGAAGATAAATTCCTCTCACCTTCCCGACGTTCTCATTTCCTGACTCTTCGACGCTTAGTCGAATTTTAGATCTGTGCACTCCTTGCACCAGATCTTATACAAGGTTTTGGGTTCTTGCAGATGACTGTGCACTCCTTGCAAAGGGAAAGTTTCGTGCTATCTCTTCTGAGCTTTAGAACTGAAATAGATTCCGTCAACGCACCCTTTTCATTCTATGTGCACACCTTGCACCACTTCAATAGAAGAGATATAATTGAAACTTATCCTAACATTCACAGTTCCAACTACTCATGAAGAAATTCATTCATTCATGAAAACAAAATAACAGAGAATTTCAAGACAATGTCCACACCATACATTGGGTCATTTTTCCTCTGTTATATTCATAAGTGAAAATGGTTACAACTGTAAAATGAACAACAAAAACTGAAACTCTGAATTCTCCTACTAACTTTCCGCTAACATCTATCCTGCATCCAACTACTGACTAGCCTCATTCGGGCGTACAAAACCTCCATTTATCTCAGAGGGTTCTTAGGATTTCCCCCTGGCTGTCTACTCTAAAACTTAACCTAACGACTATTTGGACCAGTTGCATTCCAGAGCCATACTGGGATCTCCCAGTTCGCTCATAATGATTCAAGCATGCCTCCGAATTTTTCTAGCTTGACTTCAAGCATGCCTTAAAATATTAATTTCGGCGTTGAGTTAAGGCAGTCTTCAAAATATCTGTTCTAACTGCCAGTGTTGAGCTCCCATACAGATTCCTAGACGTTTATGGGTCTTGCTCCGTGCGAGTGACAACAATACTTCTTCATTACTTACCATACATAAAATCATAAGTGGTAAATCCTATGGTGTTTCTCCATGTGGTGCAGTAAGACCATAAAGCCTCTAGAACCCTATTATCCCAATCCTTGTAATGGATCGACATATTCTTGGTCAACATGGATTCTATAACTTTGTTGGTGACTTCTACCTGCCCATTAGCTTATGGATGATATGGTGTAGATATCATGTTCCAGATATGATACTGCTTTGTAATGGCTTGGATGAGTTTGGGGTTGAATTGAGTTCCTTGATCTATAACATTTTCTCATGGTACACCAAAGAGAACAAAGATATCCTTATAAATAAAATCAACTTCTTCTTATTCCATATCCCTTGGAATTTATTTAGCCTCAACCCATTTGGTGACATAATTGATGCAAACCAATATATGAGCATTATGTTTGGAAGGTGGGTTAATAGATCCCACAAAATCTAAATCCCATTTCTCGAAAAGATACACCATGAGATGAGTTTGCAACAACACCTCGTCAGACTAAACATATTGTCCCATTCTTTGCAACTACCACAACCTCTCACGTACTTTTTAGCATCTCGAAAAATGGTAATCCAATAATAACCTAGATGCAACACCTTATGTGTAGTCCTTTTATAAGAAAAATGCCCCCCACGAGGTTCATCGTTCCATGATTTTAGGATGTTATAAATCCCATCCTCTCGAACACAATGTCAGATTATGAGATCCATCCATGTGTGAAAGAGGTATCCTTGAAGCCAAGAATACACTGCATTTTGTTTGATAATCTTATGTCTTTCTTTTTAGTGAGAGATGTGTCGAAATATTTCATGCATCCATATAGTCAGCAATATCTGAAAACCATGGTGTGTTAATAGATAATGTGAATAAATGTTCATCAATAAAGGTATCTTCTATAGGAATAACTTCACCTTCATTGGTAATCCCAAGAAGAAAATCCGCAATGATATTTTCTTTTCCCAGCTTATCAACGATGGTGATATCAAATTCTTCCAACAATAATAACCATCTATTTACTCTACCATTAGCGATTGGTTTCTTCATTAAATAGATAATGGCAGAGTGATTAGTATGTACAAATCTAGGATATCAGGTAATATAGTGTCAAAATTTATTAATAGAATATATTCGTAATAAATTCCTTTTCGATCACTATGCAATTCAGTTCTGCATGGATTAGATTCTTACTAATGAAATAAATTCCATAAGGCTTATGCTTCTCTTTTTTTCCAAGAACCTCTCTGATATTTGTGTCTAAATCATCCGTTGATATATGGAATGGTAAATACAAATCTAGTCTCCTTAAAATTGGTGTCATAGACAACTTTTCTTTTAGAGCTTCAAAAGTAGCTTAACACTSTTCAACAAMATAAGTATTCCAATAGAGGATGGAAACCTTTAGTAACCACTCACACAAMCAAATAAAATATCAACACACTGATGTTTTTACGTGGTAAAACCCCTTGTAGRGAAACATCCATGACCCCAACCAACKTGGTTGCTTGGAGMAATTTATTAATGCAAAATAAAATATTACAGAGAGATTTACAAGAGAGTTTCTCATAATCCATCATCAACAAATGAMCAACCATGATCTTTAAATAAATATCATGGACCAATTGGGTGCTAAGCCATGGATCAATGTAGTTTTTAAGATCGAGGAGAATATAAGTCAWCAAATCATTCTAKGTCRRGAACATATCGTGACCATCRAATTTCCTAACTATAAATGCATACTAATGCATAYTAAAGAAACACACTTTAACCTAATGACACATTAGACCAAGTTGATCTTAACTAACTCCTAAATGTCTAAATATCCTAACAGACACTATTTAGTTCAAATAAATTATGCATCTTTAGAGAGTAATGTAAACATAGGAGATGCAATTTTAGTAAAGTTTTCAATGAAACGATGATAATAAATAGTGTCCTAAGAAGCTTCAAACATCCTTTTACGATTTTTGAATATAAAGATCAGATATTGTTTGTATTTTTTTGGATCCACTTTGATTCTAGCAGGTGAAATATGATGTCCCAAAACTATCCCTTCAGTTAACAACATGTGACAGTTTTCATGGATAAGGGATAAGTTTGTTTCCTTGCATATGATGAGTACTTTCTCTAAATTAGTCAATGCTTCCTCAAAGGTTTTACCATAAACTGTGAAGTCATCCATATACATTTCCATACAATCATGTATCATATCTGAAAATATATCAAGTACAATGCACTGAAATGTGGCAGGCGCATTGCAAAGTCCAAAGGGAAATCCCTGGTAAGAAAAGGTTCCCCATAGGTAGGTAAAAGTAATTTTTTCTTGATCCTTTGGGGCTAATTGAATTTGTTTGTATCCACTAAACCCATCGAGGAAAGAAAAATGCCTCTTTCATGCTAAGGTATCTAAGACTTTATCAATGAAAGGCAGAGGAAAATGGTCTTTGGAAGTGGCTTTGTTTAACTCTTTATAGTCTAGGAAAATTCACAATTTCCCATTTTTCTTAGGAACTATGACAAGGGGTGATACTTGTTGACTATCATATATGGGATAAATGAAATTAACATTTAGTCATTTTTATAAMTCTTCCTTCACTATCTCACACATTACATGCATATATTATTTTAGGGGMTTAATTTYGCTAATGGGCTAATTTTCCATGTTTTTTYTCCCAAAAATAGATTCTCCAATTTCCATTTTTTCTAAAAATGATTCGCCCAAATTCCACAGAATAAAATTATTTTACCTTAAAAATTGCCAAAATTTTATAGAAACTATATAAAATCCTTAGAAATTTGAATATTTTTATAAAACTATCGCCAAACATTTTACATTTTGTATATTAAGGACTAGTAAGATTAGCCCATGTCTCTACATTTTAATATAAATTTCCATCCTTAAAATTATCCTTGATTACAAGGTTCATTCGACGTTGGGGTTGTCAAACAAATTGGAAATTTTCCCTTATATACTGACATGAAGGGAATCCATCCCGAGTGCAAAGATCGGGATGGATTCCCTTCATGTCAATATATTCCCATGTGAATGAATTAGCATGATTTTGTAATAACTCAATGAATTGTTGCTTTTGCGAATTTTCTAGTCTAGGATTAATATTGAGTGTTTTTCCAGGACTGGTTTCTATAGGCATATTAGTTATTGGGGATGCAAGGTATAAATAGGCATCCATAGAGTCATACTCATATGTTACATTAAGGATTGGATTTCCTTGCAAAAACATTTGCATTACATTATTAGTGTGGAAACCAGGATCAATTATGGCATCACAAATGAGATCATCACCGATTTTGTTTTTAAAGTAAGGGCTAAATCAACCGTAAGCAATTGTTGGATATATTCATCATCATTGTCCCCATCTCCTACCCACATGGTAATTTATTGTTCTGACATTGGTTTGGTAGGAGGACATAGGGTGAGCGTTTTAGTATAGTTTTCATGGGAAATACACATGTCTCTAGATATACAACTAATATAGGCATCAACTATGGCTAACCATGGTATTCCTAAGATTAAGGGGTAAGCCCCGAGATTAGATTTTGATTGAAAAATCACAATCTCCTGGATATTYCCATGAATCTATAGAGATAAYTKCATCCTCTAAGATACCCTTAGGTTTTACARTGGATTCATTAGCCATTTGGAGAACTATAGGAGTTTGTCACAAATTGGTCAGTTTAATTTTTTCCATGGTTTCCCTGGTCATAACATTTATRGAAGCCCCAAAATCAATTTAGGTATTAGGAATATAGATATTGTTCATGTAAACATCAACAATGGGACTACGAGGATCTGTATATTTAGTATTAAAAGTTTTTCCAAGCATCATATATGCAAGTTGACCAATGACCTAGACAATTGGAGGATCCTTCCTCCTCCTCCCTAGTTTCTCTAGACATAATTCTCAAACATGGCATAAATGGGTACATATTTGATGGCTTGAAATAATGGTATCTTAACAAATACATTCTTCAACCTCCATAGCAAGTCAAATTCAGGCAGGGAAAGGACTTTATTAATACTTAACCTCTTTGGATAGGGAGGAAGTGGTGAATCCTTGGACTGTGATTGACTTGAAATTTAAGGGGAAGTAACTTGTGGAGTATTTGGAGAATTATTGGTGGATTGTTTTCTCTGGTTTGGTTTCTTACCTGATTTTGAACTTCCTCCTCTTCATCCTCTGATATGATTGGAGTAGTTCAATTATTAAAAATCCCCCATGACCTTAAGTGGAATCTTACACAATCAACAAGGGAGACAAAACAAGCAGGAAAACAAGACAACTCAATAGTGTAATTTTAGTTAAGTATATTATTTGGATTAGGTATGGGTTTCATAGGTAGTTGTGGTCTTAATGAAGAATTACTAGCAAGCAGTTGCAATTGTTGTTGCTGCTAAAGAAATTGGAATTGTTTTTGGGGAAATTGTGGAGCAACTTGTTGTTTTTGGGTCCCAAAAGGAAAACCTCACCATCCTTGTGGCCATTGATATTTTTGGGTTGGTTGTGGTTGATATTGTGGCCAAGAAATGTAAGGATAACAAGACTGAGAAGGATATTGCAGTTGATGGTTAGTTCAAAAATAATTATAGAACTCAAAAGGGTCTTGAACCATCTTGACGATCATGATGGCCATGGTCACTTTTGGACAATGAAATAAATATGCTCAATATCTTCATCAATTCCTTGATAAACAAAGTTTACTTTAGGAAAAGATAGGAAGTTTTTGGTGGCGTGATTTTGCTCACAAATGCTACAGACTCCCACATTACTCAATGGACACACTTTTAAGGAATGTTTATTTCTACATTTTGAGAAAAATATGGATAGTTCTTTCTTGGCTTCTTCTTCCTTCTTAACTTGTAGTGTGTCAAATTGTGAGCTTAAAAAACTTAGAAGATTAGTTTTCAAATTTTCCAACAAATTGTTCATTTCAATGCAAGTGATTCCTCCTCTAGATGACTTGGTAATTCTGGAAACAACGTCTCAAGAACCTTTCCCATGTTTTGAATTCCCTCATGAGTATATTTTACATAACTCATAGATTTGATCATATTATACTTGAGAAATGTCACCTCCTCCCATCAAATTCAAAAATTTGAGGAAATCATCTCTTATACCCTTGATCAAGATAGTGCACAAAGTGTCCTTGTCCAATTTTATTTGTTTGGACCTTTGAAAATTATATCGGAACCTCTCCACTAGTCCTCAAAACTCCCATCCTCCTTCTTAGTCATCATGGATATTTCTTCACGAAGATCTCTTGCCTTACAATAGTCTTGATATTTCCTTATGAAAGTTTTCTTCATGACATCCCATGCATGGATGTTTTTCTCACCAAGTCCCATGAACCAATAGAGTGTTTAATTATTCAATGTGGCAAGAAACAATTTTAACATTTGAGCATCTATGGTATAATCATAACTTTTGCAAAGGACATCAAACTAAAAAAGGAAGGTATCTAGGTCTTCACTAGACAAACCATTAAAATTTGGTAGAGCCAATGGATAAATATTCTTCATGGGTTCTTCATCTCCAAGGTATCTAATTGGAAACTCAAAAGTGATAGTATCACCATGGTTAGAACCAACTCCTTATTCTACCATGATGATGAGCAGAGGGTTCACAAGAGGTGGTGTCTTTGGTGCTCTTGATTCTTGAGAAGAAATTGATCCTTTAGAGTACACTTGTTTGTGAACTAGATTATACTAAGAATTTGAATCTGAATTAGGATGTCCACTAATCAACACTTGTGTATATATGCATCCTTCAATGGGAGTATTAAACTCTACCTCTATTGCAGAAAAAAATTCTAGTACAAATTTAGGAGTGGAATTCTTCCTATGACCTTGTTGAGTATGGATTATTTTCCCTGAACTTCCTCCCCATGAAGATATACCTACAAACTGGTTAATACCTCAAGTGGCTCTTACTATACCATGCGCTCGTGCTCTTGAATTTCTAGTTCTATTCATGCATCTATTGTTAGATTTTTTTATCTCGGGAGGTACTCTGCATGTTTTGTCTTGTATGTGGATGTTACCTTAATATTTACACTACCAAGCACTTAACTTTGTAATAGGTTTTATAAAGTTGTTTTAAGTGGTTCTTTTATTAAAGTGACTTTTTAAATAAAGTGTACCTTCTATTTTTAAAGTGACTTTATTTTCATAAAGCATTTATGTAATAAAGTGAAATTCACTTTAATTTTAAATGAGACGTTTTGGAGGGAATGGATCATGACCCTTGATCTTGAAAAAGGCAAGATCTAATCTTGGCCTTTGGATCTGGGGTTGAGGAAGGTGAAAAGACACTTTTGGGGGGGAAATGTCATTTTCAGATTATAAAAAAATGCATTGGGTAGTGTGCAAGACATGTTGTGAAGACATCAGGAGGATGTTGAGAGCATATCGGGAGGAAAGTTAAAGAGATTTTCTAAGCATGCTTGAGAGAGGAAAGTGAGCAGCAAAGAGGGCACGTTTTCCAAGGAAGGAGGGCACAAATCCCAATAATTTTTTTTTCCTGATTTTTGGGCCGAAATATTTTTCTGTTGTGGGAGGCCGTACTGTACAGATCCGTACAGTCCATACAGTCGTACGGATTTGGCATGGAAATCGAGGCATTTTGGGCACAAATTTCGAGGTGGATTTTTATTTTTTGTTCATTGTTTTTGGTCCGTACGGTACAGTCTGTACAACTGACTGTGGGAATGGAAAATGAGGTATAAGGAGGCCATACATCAATAAGTTTTTGGCATGGAAAACGAGGCATATTTCCGTGGGACAGATTTGGTGCTGTGAGGTATTTTCCTTGGCTGGAAATGTAGATTTGTTGTTGTTTTGTACTTTCCTAAAGCATAATAATAAGATCTCTCTCTCTCTCTCTCTCTCATTGGGTTTCCCCACATTGGGGTTTTCCCTGGCATTTGCCTAAATTTCTGAGTGTTATTGGGTTGTTGTCCACTGTGTTTTTTCCACTGCATATTTTGCTTAGCAATGTGTATTTCTACTTATGGAAATTTTTGAATGTGAGTTTTTTCATTTATGAAGTTTATGAAGATAGTTATCTCTAGGTTGGTAAGTGTTTGACAGAATTTCAGTTTGTTGATTTTAGTCATTAAAAATCTACATGGTATCAGAGCTTGTGCTCTGAAGTTCAGTGGGTAGCATTTTGGCACTTGGGACAACAAGTGATTTTTTGTTGTATTTTCTTGAAGAAGGAAAAAAAGGTTCTTTGTCAGGTGGACAAAGATGACAAGAATGTTGCTCTTGTGGTAAAGGGAAAGAAGAAGGACATGAGCAAGGTGACATGCTTTGCATGTCACAAAACTGGCCACTACGCTAGTCAATGTCTGAGCAAGAAGGAGGAGAAGTCGGAACCATAGGTGTCAGCATCAGCAGAGATTGCAGAGTTTGTTGAGAGACATGAGAGGGAGTTTTCTCTCATGATTGGTCCCCTGGGCAGGGGTTTCCTAGTGTTTGAGGACATTGAAGTGTGGTTTGTGGACAGTGGATCTTCTTGGCATATGACAAGGATGAGGTTAGTGTTCTTGAGTCTTTCAAAAATAGAATTAGACTGTTGTGTGGGTGTTGGTACCAGCCCACAACTTGCAGTGAAGGGGGTTAGAAGTATTAGATTCCAGCTAGAGTCAGAAGGATTTCTGGAGGTTTCCGGAGTATTGTATGTTCCATAGATGATGGTTAACTTACTCTCAGTGTCATCTCTGGAGTTTGATAGATTTGGAGTGGCATTATATTATGGTCGGGTATGGGAGCTACTATAGACACAACAATGATGCTTGGTGTCAAGTATGAGAGGTTGTACAGGTTGTTGGGTAGGCCTATGTTGGGTTCTAGTGGATTTCTGGACTCAGATTATGTGTCAGAGAGTTGGCAGGTAGCACAGGAAAGAGAGTTGATACATGGCACTCAGTATTCTTTCGGGACTCTCAAGAGACTCAGCAGGCATGAGTCAACATAGTTGGATGCTCATGAGAGTGTGCAGTCTCCTAGGAGCATGTCTTTAGTTAATGGTACAACAAAGGTAGCCACAGAGGCTTCTAGTGCAGTGGGAGTAGTGGATTCATGTTCAGAGGGAGTAGAGACTTCTAGTACAGAGAGAGAAACTATGGCAGTTGATGAGACGGAGACAGATTCTGGTGGTGATACCAGAAGTACCTCCCTCGCTAAGAGGGAGTGTTAGATTTTTTAGCTCGGGAGGTACTCCACACGTTTTGTCTTGTATGCGGATGTTACCTTAATATTTACACTACCAAGCACTTAACTTTGTAATAGGTTTTATAAAGTTGTTTTAAGTGGTTCTTTTATTAAAGTGATTTTTTTAATAAAGTGTACCTTCTATTTTTAAAGTGACGTTATTTTCATAAAGCACTTATGTAATAATGTGAAATTCACTTTAATTTTAAATGAGACATTTTGGAGGGATTGGATCATGACCCTTGATCTTGAAAAAGACAAGATCTAATCTTGGCCTTTGGATCTAGGGTTGAGGAAGGTGAAAAGACACTTTTGGGGGGAAAATGCCATTTTTAGATTATAAAAGAATGCATTGGGTAGTGTGCAAGACATGTTGTGAAGACATCGGGAGGATGTTGAGAGCACATCGGGAGGAGAGTTGGAGATATTTTCTGAGCATGATTGAGAGAGGAAAGTGAGTAGCAAAGAGGGCATGTTTTCCAAAGAAGGAGGGCACAAATCCCAAGAAACATTTTTTTCTGAGTTTTGGGCCTAAATATTTTTCTGTTGTGGGAGGCCGTACTATATGGATCCATACAATCCGTACAACCATACAAATTTGGCATGGAAATCGAGGCATTTCGGGCATGGATTTCGAGGCAGATTTATGTTTTCTATTCGTTGGTTTTGGGTCATACGGTAAAATCTGTAAAACTGACTATGGGCACGGAAAACAAGGTAGAAGGAGGTCATACATCAGTTCGTGTTTGGCACGGAAAACGAGGTAGATTTCTGTGGGATAGATTTGGTGCTGTGAGGTATTTTCCTTGGCTGGAAATGTAGATTTGTTGTTGTTTTGTACTTTCCTGAAGCATACTAATAAGATCTCTCTCTCTCTCATTGGGTTTCCCCACATTGGGGTTTTCCCTGGCATTTGCCTAGATTTCTAAGTTTTATTGGGTTGTTGTCCACTGTTTTTTTTCCACTGCATATTTTGCTTAGCAATGTGTATTTCTGTTTATGGAAATTTTTGAATGTGGGTTTTTGCATTTATGAAGTTTATGAAGACAGTTATCTCTAGGTTGCTAAGTGTTTGATTGAATTTCAGTTTGCTGATTTTAGTCATTAAAAATCTACATATATATGCTTCTAACTGAATGCAAAACACTTCGTATGAGATGTTATAGAGAGGGGTGTTGATTATTCCTACAATGCAAATCCCATTACCATGTGTTATCTATTCCAACTAAATAAAAACTCCCCAAGTCTTTTGACACCACCCCAACAACGATGCCAAACATGGCAGGTCTACTATATACCCCTATTAACTCCTAGCAGGGCATCTAATTTAATAGTGCAATTAATTGTCAACCCAGGGATTCTAAAGCTTGCAAGGTATCATGAAAAGTATATGAAATGATCAAGGATTACTTAGCTAGTTGGAAAATTTAACCATGACATTATCATCTATCTAGAAATTCAATTCTACTTAATCGAACACAAGGAACTATGAACAATAACAAGAAAACATAGCTAATGATTTATACCAATAGATTGGTATCATAATATCTATGGAATTAAATCATTAAATGATGAATGATTAAACTATTACTTGTTGCAACACACTTCAAACTATAAAAAAAGACTATAAAAGTAAGCAAACATTTATGCAATCAAAAATAGAAGACATATTCACAACATATAAACATGAACAGTAAATAACAAGCAACACGTGTTTCATCCAAAGTAGACCCTTTCTCTATGGATCAGGGTGTTAAGGAAGTTTCATAATATCTGAACTCTTAGTCTACTCAACACTTAATTGATCACACATGAACTGTGAAAAGCATGTTTGTATTCAAAAAAGTAATGAAAATACACAACATATTGTATTTGACTCTATTTCAATATACCTCTATCTCTCTTCCCCATCTATGTATTCATCTATATGAGACAGGTGTAGCCATTTTCAGAGACTTGATAATTTAACAACTTTCTTAATGACATTTATGAAACAACACAATTGAGAATCATGTATTCTTCAAGTGGTTGTTGAAGTTTGTTACTATTACTAAATGAAATAGAGAATCTTATTTAAAACAATTACAAAAATAATTAAAATAGAGTATCTTTAACTAAATATGAAACTATATTAGTTGTTTGAATATATTAAACTTAAATCCTATTGGAGATGCTCCATATATGCAACCAGAATCATCCACACATTCATCATCACAGCCCTGTAGTGTTCTTCTCAAATCGCATAGAATATTCCACTAATAATCTACAATTCCACGACAACTAGAAACAACAACATGATCTTTGGAGACTCATAGCAAATGACAAGTGGCATACTTGATGACTGATATTTGCAGCACCAGTTATGCAACAACTATCATTCGTGGATCCATAACCAATGTTAATACTTATGGATCCATAGCAATCTATTGCTTCAAAAACATACCATTTCTTTGAATTTTGTGACATGCACCCAATCTATAACAACTTCATCTATAGGTTAGACACAAATAACACTATTTCTACCAAATGTACTACAAAATTCATTAACATGCCAATTGGACAAAACAAAGTGTACATGAATGTTGGGTGCATGCCCAGTTTTGGGAGAAAAGCACGACGTGGGAGAAATACAACTGGCAGGAAAATCATCACGTGCAAGGAAGACGCACATGCAGGAAAAACAACACGTGTAAGGCAGACATGCATGCAGGAAAAACAACACATGCAAGATAGATGTGCATGCAGAAGAGGAAAGCATGTGAGGAACGCATGCAAGAAGACCTAGCCATGATAGGGTTAGGGTTTTGGTAAGAAGATGTAATGGCTGGTAAGCCAAAAACATGTATAAGCAGGTACCTAGGAGGTCTAGGTCGGGGTTTTTTTTTGTGTTGATGTTTTTTGGTTGTTTTTGTTGTTCGTATGGTTCAAACATGGTTCAATAGTGGTTGGTCATTGTTACCATGTCGTTTGAAGACAAAACGACTACAAGTATGATATATTTTATAAGTTGTTGAGATAAGGAAAGGAAATAAGGTAGATCTTGAGGGTTAGATCACAGGCTAAGGAGCATGGTGTGATCTAGTACGCCTCATTGTAGATCTCGGCCTATTTGATGGAGAGTTGTAATGCGAACGAGACTGTAGTTTTGGAAACACCATAATAAAAGAGAATATAAACCAAATCTTTGTGGACGTAGCCCAGGAGGGGTGAACCACGGTATATCATATGTTATGTGATTGATTATTGTGTATTTCCTTTACTGTCAATGATTAGATGTTAGACCAATGCGTGAATGGCTAGCTAGATATGCTATTTTACATGCATGAATAAGAATGACATGGTATTCAATATAAGTTGAATGTTAAAGTAACAAATGAGGATCACAGAGTTTAATCCTAGATACCCACCCATTCCCAAGCAGCAAGCACTTGAGTGTTGCAACCACCAATAGAACTATATCGGGTGAGACTGTGCAGTGCACTCTGTGCATTGTGCTACCTTCTGGTTTACCAGAGGGGCCGATAGTTTTAAAGGGGTTTTGTTGGAAACCATGGTAGACCTGAACCTGGGTCAACCCAAGAAAGGTAGCAAGAGAGAAGTAACCAACAAATGGTTATGTTTCCATCTAGAACATAATGGGATTGAGTGAATGAGATCTCCTGAAGAATCGTGACAAGAATGTCAGATCTGGTGAGGAAACGTTAAAAAGAATGAGATTATGAAAGGGGATGTTTATACCATGGAACCCAACGAAGGCGGAGATCGAGAGATGGTTGAAAATAAAGGATCTGGAGTTTGTGCAGAAAGATAACAAAAACCCGAAGTTAACACCGCTCAAATGTTTGGACAAGTTCGTATTTAGAGACTTGCATGAAGTATTTTTCTGTGATTTTCCCGCATGTGTTGCAGGAGTGGATATTGCGGTTGAAATAAAACCACTCTACAAATCGAATCAGACAACTAGAGTGGAATTCTTTGGAGATCCTGCAGTTACAACAAGTTGACAATAAATTTACATGCATAGTAGATTTCTGGTTAGACAACATTGTTGCATGATTTATCACAGAATTTGCAGTATATACTACGAAGTCTTACAACATAGTAGAGAAAGAGTTCCTGAAGGGACCTAGAGGTAGGTATATCAGATCATTGTATACTTCCATCAAGATGTTACTATATAACAAGGTGTAATGAAAATGGCCTCAGACAACTAAACTTCCCCGCATGCATGGGGGAAGGGGGGAAGCAATGACAAGAGACAAAGAGATGCAGGAAGAGATGGATAAAGGAAAGAAGGAGGGGTCCTTGGATCCAATCATGAAGGAGGAAGACCAAATCAAGCAGATCATGGCAACAAATGGAAGAACGCGCAGTGGAGAACCCTACCAATACAAGATGAACAATAAGAAGAGAGCCATAGCTGTGAGGGAAGTCTTGGCAAGTGATGAAGAAGAGGTAGAGGATCTTCAGGCTGTGGAGAAAATTAAGGAAATCTTGTGCACGACATATGCAAGGAAGAAAATATGTCCAAGGGAAGGAACCAAAGGCATAACTCCTATCCATATCAGTGTCAGTGTGGAACCCATAAACCTGTTAAGGTTTAATCTATTATTAGAGTTCTTTTCATTTCACTAGATAACAATAGCATAAATAGGATCACTGAGAAATACACAATCACAAGAGACACATCATTATCCTGGGAAACCCTCATGGGGGAGAAAACCCATCAAAAACTTCCTTATTATAGATAGCCAATACAATGCCAAGAGATAACTCAAACAAATATAGAAAGTCCTCTCCCAAGAATGTGCCTCTCTCACTCTCTCTCTCTCTTCTCCAACTGCAGCTCCGAACTTGTCTCTTGATGAACAAGTGAGTGTGTGTCTAAATGAGGTGCTAGCCTCCTTATTTATACAACTCTGACACGTGTGGATGGAGGTGTCTTTTCACTGGCATGGTTGACTTCTTCTTCTGGGTGGTTATAACCACCTTTAATATATTCAGGGGCTGACTTCTTATTCTTCCTATTACAATTATGTTTTGACCAATCCGCAAAAGGGGATTTGGTCATTTACAATAGCCGACATGATCAATCCACAATAGGGGATTGATCTAATTAATAATACATCAATAATAATTAGAATACTCTTTGCAGTTACATTATTTCAACACTCCCCCTTAACAAGAAGGGTATTCTACAGCAACATCAGGCAAGAGAGAGGTCAACATCATCAACAAAATTAGGTGGGTGAGAGGACAACATCATCAACAACATCTTGGAACACTGACTGGCATATCTATAAATCATCAGAATTTTTTCTCATCGGCAACATTGTCATTCTCAATGGAATGAAATAATCATCTACATCAATATGGATTAGTATAAAACTAATACATCATCATCACAGCACGAGGTTGGTCATGATCATAGCACAAGGCTAGCACACTAGACAACAATTAATCTAGAATCACAACACAACAATTAAGATGGAATCACAACACAAAAATTACGTTGGAATCAACAATTAAGTTGAAATCTCAACACTATAATTAAGCTGGAATCAACAATTAAGCTGAAATCTCAACGCAACAATTAAGTTGGAATCAACAATTAAGCTGAAATCTCAACACAACAATTAAGTTGGAAGCACAACACTAGGTTGGCATCTCGACACAACAATTAAGTTGGAAGCACAACACTCGGCTAGCATCTTGACACAACAATTAAGCTGGAAGCATAGCACTCGGTTGGCATCTCGATACAACGATTAAGCTATAGGTACAACACTACGCTGGCATATCACAACACTACTCCCCCTATCAAGGGAGGTCCTTTCAGACTATACCGAGCTTATCTCAAAATTTCTCAAACTTTACATGAGATGGAGGCTTGGTAAACACATCAGAAACCTGTTCATCTGTGCTAATGTATTGGAGCTTTATGGCTCCTCTCTGCACCATGTCACGGATGTAATGGCATCAGATTTGTATGTGTTTCGAATTATCATGAAATACAGGATTCTCTGTCATCTTTATGCAGCTCTGATTATCACATAGAATCGTGGTTGCTTCCATCTCTAGGTCGAATAGATCTATCAACAACTTTCGAAGACATATAGCTTCACAACTAGTAGAACACGCAACAATGTACTCTGCTTCCGTTGTAATGAGAGCAATACTTGATTGCTTCCTACTCTGTCATGAGATCATGGTTAATCTAAAACTAAAAAAGTATCTTGAAGTGCTCTTTCTCTCAAAGACACTTCTAGCCC
>JASDQU010501204.1:23570-38225 GCA_032191745.1 Picea mariana | reverse complement strand
TCAAGCGTTAGAAAATATTTCTTTGAGAGAAAGAGAAGCTGGGGAAGCTCGGGTTTCTTTCCAGGACGCTATGATAGCTACGGCGAAGATAGAGATGGTTAGCAACTCCAAATTATCCATCGCAGAACAAACAAGAGGGAATATCTTGCTGAAGTTCTGGGAGCATAATATATCAGCAAGTAGGGGGAGAGCTAAAGAGGTGATGAATTCTTGTGAGGAAACATTCGCCTTGATAAATAAAAGTTTGTTAGACCTTAATAAGGAAGGCAGTGTTGGGAGGCTGGGAAAAATCAATATAGCTAAACACCTGCTGGACATCAAAGAAAATGTGGAGAAGGAGAAAGCAGAGATATCCCAGATAAGCCAAGTTGACATGGTCCAAGTGGACAAATGGCTAGTACAACCAAGTTTACAATTATGCTCTATCATCATGGAAGACCGACAAGTAGGGAAAATGTTGCCATAGTTGGAGAAGATTTGTTACACCTTTGAGGCAAGCAACCAACCAAAGCCTTCAAGGTTGACAGCCCAGTTGGTTGAAAGGTGTGTCATTTGCCTTGAGCAGGCGAAGGGGCAGGTTTTTAGTGCTAAATAATGACAGATGTCAACCCGTTCTATTTCTAGAGCCGAAAGAGCAGAGAAAGGAAGGTACTCCGCCCTTATGAGGGAAGACAAAAGATGAGGAGATGAAACGCTCCATTTTTTCATTTGTAACTGACAAGTTTCCAAAACGATCGGAATTCTAAATGTTTAGAAGTTTGTTTAAATATACATTTAGGAAGAGACAAATAGGGGGCTTTTTTCTGTTGGAGATTGTAATAGAGAAAGTTTTTTTTTAGCCAGGATTGATACAAAACAAATTGAAGACTCCATATTCCATCCAGATTGAGTTATGTATTTTCCTCTGTTATTTCATACTTAATGTCATTTTTTACATATACGTTTTTGATGAATGTTTTAGCTACAATTTAGTATAACTTCTACTGTGGTGATCAGGTTCTAGTTATCTAGTTATTTACACCTTTTCCTCTGTATCGGCTACTAGCAGGTACAAGACCTGTGAATTACTTAGATCTCTACATTTTATGATTTCATCAAGGTGTCTCTTTCTTTTCTTCTTCTGTTACAACGTGGGATTCCTCTAAAATTGATGCCCCACATTGTTGACAGCTCTTTGTTTTTCTTTCGTTTTCACACTCGGTTTCATATTTTAACTCTGTTACGGAAAACGACCTTCAATTTTGTTAAACCCTTCGATTGGCTTCACTGAATTTTCCTCGTATAATATAAAATTGAAATAAGCACTTTAAAACATCAACCATTTTTTAAAGCTCTGTTCTCCCCATGACTGTACCCATCGTAAGGCAGCCCAACATCAAACCTAGCCTATCGGATCAAACTAGCATCACTTTGAATCTTTTCGATACCATACTTAAGACTGCCATCACCCGGACAAATCTCGAACGTTCATGGGCCACCATTGAATGGGATATCAACATTCAAGAATATTTGGAAGCTAGACAAAGACAACTCAGAAATCAGCCATATCTTCTTTCCCCGAAGTTGTTTCTTCTCCTTTTTATCACTCACTCACTTTGGATGCTTTGACTCTACACTTTATAGCCTTAAGTGTATACTCTAGAACAACATCTTTCTGGCGCCGCTGCCGGGAACGGAGAATCGTAGTCACTTTCCCCTGAGAAAATGACATTTCCAAGTTTCGTTTTTTGATAGTGAACAAAGAGTGAACACCTTGTTAAGGTTAAACCTTCATCATTCACTTGGTGAATCCACTCTTAATTAAGTTGTCATCCTTTCGAAAGAACACTAGACAAAACCCAAATGCCAAACAAACAGTGCCAGTTTTCGACCTTGAAAAAATACTAAGACCAAGGGGTATGTTTAAACAAAATTTGTTGCCTACCAACCCAATTCTAATCAGTCTAAGATAAGACCTTTTTTGAACCTTAACCCTCGTGAGAAACTTCTCTCGGGAAAATATCGGACAGTGTTGTCGAAGCCGAGACGCTAAAGTCCGAGAAAATCCTACCCGAGATCAAGACCGAGACCTCTCCAACTACCTCTTATGTTAGTAGGGGCGACACACCTGCCGTAAAGCTCATCCATATTGATATCCCATTGACTCTTAATATAAAACCCTCTGTCACTCAAGGCCTTGGAGAAGTTTCCACGTACACGGATTCAACATCAGTGGGTTCTCCCATTTACATATCCTGCAAGTCAGAGGAGCCGAGTCCACGTATACCTTCTTCCCCCTTTTCAAATTTCACCTCCCCTGGTAAACATTTTCCTGAATTTTCCCCTTTCCACCCCGAGGAAGCCAGAGAGTCGCTATACATCTTCGCCAACCCTCTTTATAACGCACTGATTTCCTCTCCTAGGTTATCCATGGTCGTCACCGGAGAAGGAGTAGGGGGAATAAGAGGTCAACACCAACAATTGACTCCCAGGGTTTTCACCAAAGTAGCCACTAGATACTCCCCCTTGGTCCTTCAAGTACCTCTCCATGATTTACCCGAAAACTATATGAAAAACTTACCCAAGTTCATAGGAGAAGGGGATCTAACTACAACCGAGAATATCAACTTTTTTGATGAATTCACTGATATTCTAGGTCTCGAGCATGAGGACATGTATTCCCATTTGTTTGGCCAAACCTTCGAGGGATAGGTAAGAACTTGGTTTCAGAGCTTGCCCCCAGGTTCAATCATATCCTATGATGTGCTAGAAGACCTCTTTCTCAAAAAATGGGGCGAAGGAAAGGATCATTTATACTATTTGACCGAGTTCGGGTCTTTAAAGAAAAAGAGATCTGGAACTGTTATGGAATTTATCCAAAGGTTTAACAAGTTGTACAATAAGATCCCTGTTGAAGTTAAACCATCCCAACCCACAGCCAAAGTAACTTTCGCAGGAGCCTTTGAACCTGATTTTTCTCTACTGTTAAGAGAAAGGAGAGGGGCCGACCTAACCCGAATGGAAGATGACGCTATGGAAATTGAGTCAAACATGATGGCTTCGAGTAAATTAAAAATGAAAATCGAGACGAGAACAGGGAAACTAGGCGTCTTAGAGAACAGGCATGTCCCTCTAGATCTGAAAGATCCTCAGATGACAAAATGGATGACATGGCTAGGATAATAAAAGAACTATCAAACAAAATCTCGAGAATGGATCTAGATCAATCCAAAGCTGATCAATTCGTTAAGAGAGAATTCAGGAGAAATCCCAATCCTTAGTTTCAACCAAGACAAATTAAAAATGAAGACCAAAATATCCAAACACCTCTAAAAAATGAAAATTTTATTGGAAGAAATGATATGCAAGAGTTTGAAGACTTGGAAGAGGATGTAAACAACTTAGGTGACGATTGTATACAACCTCACTTGACGAAAGAAGATTATGAGAATTCCCTTATCAATGCTGATGATCCCGCTTATCAAGGAATGGTCGACACCATAATGGCCGAGCTCCAGCACAAATATAATTTGAGGCCCAAAAACAAACCTGTGTCCACTGTGCAACCCAAGAAAATTTTGCCTAGGGGAAAAACATACAAGCTCGTCTAGAAAGAGATCGAGATGAGAAATAACAAAGGGGTAGACTCGCAGAATACCAACGTAAAAGAGATTGAAACCCAAGCAATAAGAACTAAGGCAGTTGAAATGCGGACACCCGAAACCAGAAACATTGAAAATAAAACAATGCTACTAAATAAAATGGATAAGAAAGAGTCTGATGTTTCAGCCAAGGAAACAAATAAAATTGTGGGAGGTTTCTGCCTAGAAAACAAGATAAAAAAGATCAAGATACCAATACATTTGGTCGAGTTGGTGAAAAATCCGGTGTACCGAAAACAAATAACCAAGATGATAAAGTTTTCAAATCTAGAGAGTCAGTTCAACGTGATAAATCTGGAAAATGACAAGCTTAATATCACTTTTGGTCCACATTTTGAAGGTGCCAAAGATACCATCACCTGCTTCTATATTACCCTGAAAGTGCATGATCGGTTGTTGCATAATTGCATGCTGGACTCTGGGGCCTCTCATAACATAATTCCCAAATCTATTATGGATAGACTAGGCCTCAAAATCACTAGACCCTATGGAGATCTTTACTCGTTCGATTCAAGGAGAGTTAAGTGGATGGGCATGATCAAAGATTTAGCAGTCACCCTCGCCCACATTTCGGTGAAAAATGTCCTAATGGATGTAGTTGTTGTTGATATACCCCCGAAGTACGGTTTACTCTTATCTAGATCTTGGGGAGCCAAGCTCGGGGGATCCCTCCAGCTGGATATGACCTATGCCACAATCCCTATTTTTAGTGGACAGTTCACACAATTATATAGGGAAACATGGTTGGCATATACGGTAAGTGATCCTCAGAATCCTAACAATTACCATGTTTACATCATCGATCAAGACCTGAGAAATTGTATTACGTCCTTTGAAGATACTGAAGATAATTATACAGAAGAAAGTTACATCGATGAAATCAAAACCGAAAAGACAACTAAAAATGTGCACATCATGGGAACTTGGAAAATGTTCTTTGATGGTT
The DNA here is from genome assembly GCA_032191745.1 of Picea mariana. Classification (NCBI taxonomy): domain Eukaryota; kingdom Viridiplantae; phylum Streptophyta; class Pinopsida; order Pinales; family Pinaceae; genus Picea; species Picea mariana. The sequence continues at coordinate 33,638 of JASDQU010501204.1, read as the reverse complement.
CTTCATTGCGTGAAGGAGCAGTTGTGGGAGTGCTTTTTGTAGCACCTGAAAATGAATTCGTCGTTCCCTTCTCTTATAGGCTACAGTGGGACGTAGACTACACAAACAATGTTTGTGAATATGAAGCTCTAGTCTTGGGACTGGAAGCTGCCAAGAAGCTAAACATAAAGAACTTAGAGGTCTATGGAGATGTTGAACTGATTGTGAAGAAGGTAAATCGGCAGTACCAGGCCAAGCACCTGAGACTGAGGTCCTACAGAAATTTCACCTAGGATCTAATGGGAAATTTCTTTTCATCAGTAAAGGTTCATTTCATCCCACGAGCTGAAAACTAGCAGGCCAATTCACTGACCAAAGAATCTTCAACTTTCGCACCCCCTACCGCTTTCAAATTAAAATACCACATAGAGGTAAGGCACAGACCATCCATACCAAACAACATACAACACTGACAGGTTTTCGAAGATGAAAAACATATTAGAAAGTTTCTGGAAATGGTGGATGATTTCTCCGAAACCCACATTCACCAGGAAAACCAAAACTATCATACCTGGATTATGCAGGAAGGGGAGGAACCTCAGGAGTTCCAAGAAAAAATTGCAAATCATTGCTTGCTAGTGTTAAAAAGTAATCAGATCTCTAAGGGCCCGATACCTCTGGAAAGGTTGTTTGATCAAAATGACATGCCTCTGAAGTCCACCTTGAAGCCCCAACCAGAGGAGGTCGAATATTGTGATGTGGGCACCACCAAAGAGACTAGGATAGTGAAGTTATCAAAGTACCTTCCTCCTGAGATGAAAATCAAGTATACAGACTTAATCAGGCGGTATAAAGATGTCTTTGCATGGTCTTACGATGAGCTCATAAACTATGATACCTTTGTGATCAAGCACACGATACCTTTGAAACCTAGTGTTAAACCCTTCAGACAAAATCTCAGACAAATCAACCCCATTTTACTGCATGTGGTCGAAAAAGAAGTGAAAAAGCTTTTAGACGCAGAAATAATTGTACCTCTCAGGTACTCTGACTGGGTGGTGAACTTAGTCCCGGTTAGGAAGAAAAGTGGGGAGATTAGACTGTGCGTAGAATTTAGAAATCTAAACAAGTCCTCTCTCAAAGATAATTATCCTCTACCCAAAATGGATCACATTTTGGAAAAAGTAGTCGGGGAAAATAGGATGTCTATGATCGATGGGTTTTCTGGTTACAATCAAATTGTCGTCAATGAGCATGATAAAGAAAAACATCTTTCACCACCCCTTGGGGCACATTTATGTATGACAAAATGCCTTTTGGTCTAATGAATGTAGGTGATACCTTTCAACGCGTTATGGATATTGCTTTAATCGGTGAAAGAGATAAATTCGTAGTTATCTACCTCGATGATCTGACTGTCTTCTCTAAATCTGATGAAGACCATATGTTACATCTGAAGCAAATGTTTGAAAAATGACAAAAATTTGGTTTGTCTTTAAACCCCAAGAAGTATCACTTCGCGATGCAAGAAGGTAAACTCTTGGGCCACATTGTGTCTTAGGATGGAATTAAAATCGACCCTAAAAGGGTAGAAGCTATAGACACCATAAATATTCCTAGAAATATAAAAGAAATTCAGTCATTTTTAGGAAAAATAATTTTTTTGAGAAGATTTATCCCAAACTTTGTTGAAATCGTGAAATTGATCACAAAGATGCTAAAGAAGAACAACGAAGTGAAATGGACAACAGAAGCTAAAGCGTCGTATGCACACATCAAGAAATTTATCAACGAAACACCCGTACTAGCAAGCCCTGATTACCTAAAGGATTTCCTGATTTTTTCGTTCGCCTCCAAACACACAGTGGCGGCAGTACTTCTCCAGAAGAATGAAGAGGGTTTCAAGCAACCAATAGCCTTTTTTAGTAAAATTCTTAGAGATGTTGAACTAAGATACGATATAATAGAGAAACAAGTGTATGCTATGGTTAAGGCGTTGAAGGCTTTTAGAACTTACGTGCTACACTCAAAGGTAATTGCATACGTCCCCACCAGTTCTGTGAAGGATATATTGGCTCAGCCCAACAGTGATGGAAAAAGGGATCGGTGGCTTGCTAAAATTTAAGAGTTCGACCTAGAGGTAAAACCGACGAAACTAGTGAAAGGACAAGGTCTGGCTAAGCTCTTGACGGAATTAAATTTCAGAGCACTTGGAATAAATAACCTACAAGGATACGAAGGACATAGGGACATAAATGAGCCTTACGACCAAATAGATATATCTAGAATCGAAGAGAAGTTTGCCTTATTGGATTAATATAAAGATATAGTGTCCTACTTACTGACCCTGAAATTCCCTAGCGATCTGTCTCCAGCTAAAGCCAGGACAATGAAGCTGTGTGCGGTGAAGTACTGTATATCTGAAATTCAACTATACTGGAAGGTCCCATTAGGCTTCCTACTGGTTTGTTTGGTAGAATCAGAAACAAAGGGGGTCATAAACGAATTTCAGGAAGGAGTGTGTGGAGGGCATCATGCCTGGAGGGAAACAGCTTATAAAATCCAAAGGGCAGGATATTATTGGCCTAAACTATTCTCAAATGTCAACACCAAAGTTAGAGCCTATAACCCTTGCTAGTTGTTCGCAGGAAAATAGAAGCTCCCAGTGCTACCTATGGTTCCTGTCAAAACCGAATCCCCTTTTCAACAATGGGGGTTAGATTTTATAGGCGAAATCAACCCACATTCCAGTGATCAACACAAATGGATCCTCACTGCCATAGATTATTTCACCAAATGGGTGGAGGCTATTCCGACTAGAAAGACGACCGATTTGGTGGTGATAGATTTCCTGGAAGAGAGCATACTGTCCAAATTTGGTTGTCCCTGAAAGATAGTAACGGATAATGCCCAGGCATTTAAGTCTATGGTAATGGTTAGCTTTTGCCAAAAATATAACATCGTATTGGGCCACTCCACAGCATATTACGCTCAAGGTAATGGGTTAGCCGAATCATCAAATAAAAGTTTAATTACCATAATTAAGAAGGTGCTGAGCGAAAACAAAAGATCCTGGCATGTACACTTGAAGTACGCTTTATGGGAAAATCGGATAGGTACGAAGAAATCCATTGGTACTTCTCCTTTCCAAATGGTATATGGGACTGATGTGGTATTACCTATAAATCTGGCACTCCCTGTAATGAAGCTCTGGAAAGATGAGAAAGAAGATCTAAACCACATCACAAGAAGAATAAATCAACTGATTGAGGTCCAACAACGCAGGACCAAGATGGACACAAGGATGCAGAAATACTAGGACAACATGAAAGTGTTGTTCGATCATAAAGAAAAAAATAGAGATTTTATCCCTGATGATTTGGTTTTGAAATGGGATGCTAGGAGGGAAGATTCGACAAAACATGGTAAATTTGATCATATCTGGTACAGACCATTCAAAGTATCAACTTCTGAAGGGAAGAATTCATTTCTGTTAGAGAATTTGGATGGTAAAACCCTTAGCACCCCTATCAACAAGCGTTATTTAAAGCACTATATGCAATAAATGAGTTCCAAATCTCCATTGTAGATACCAGTTTGTGTTTTCTTTTTTGTTTATATAACTTTTTAGTAAGTTCACTTTCATCACGAATAAAACAGGCTGTTGATTTCCTAGAAGTAGAGACATAAATTTTGACACACAAAATCCCATAAATATTGAAGACCTGATACTCTTTGTGTTATTTCATAGAGGCCTCCGAATTACAGCCCAAACTGCAAAAGGAGAAAGGGACGGTAAGGTATCAGGAAATTGATCCACCTGAAACAAGTGACAAATATTTTTCTTTTAGAGGAGAACGAAGTGGTAAGGCCAAGTTATGAATTTCCTAAGTATCTTGGTTTCGAACGAGCATCACTTAAAACATAGAAATGGTCTCACAAGTACGATGTATTCACCCGACATGTTTTCTTAAAAAATAAAAATAATAATAATAAAATAAAATAAAATAAAAAATGGGGGGGGACAAGTTTCCAAGAGTTAGGATTGCATGATAACATCCAGGTTTTTGAGGTCCATAGCCTTCTCTATTTTCCTTTTTCATCCTTGGTCCTCTCTCCTTAATCTCTAACACCTGTCCATACCATCCATTGAAGAAAAGATGTTACATTTCAATTTTAGAAACCGGTGAACGAATCTCAGAAAGTAAGTTGGCCTTCATGACTCCTCGGTCTCCTGCTGAACAAAGCCATGCATAGGTGGATCCTAACTCTCTTAGGTATTTTAAAAGGTTTCAAATGGTTAAGTCTTGCTCAAAATAAGACCCCTAAAAATGAATTCTCCTTTAATTTCCTACGGACTAGGATGTTGTGAAGGTTAAGAGAAAGTTGGTCCAGAGCACTCAAAGCAAGTTGACAAGCCTATGTAACAAATATTACAAAAATATCACCCATGGTTTATTTTATGCAAATTGATTGCCCCCACTCCACATTTCAAAAGTAAAGTATAAGACAGAGGGTGAAAGGAAATTCATAATTGATTGCCCCCATCTAGTCCAAAGAGATGATGAAAGGAAATTCATAAAATGATTTTCCTCATCTCAACATTTAAATGCAAGATTACAGTTTGGAGTGGTGAAAGGAAATTCATTAAAGGGAACCAGATAACTTCACTGGGGTACTGAATAGGCTCGTTGTCAATGAAGCAATATCTAAGATATTTGTAAGGCTATCATTCTTAAATTATACTACACTCTGGTGATAAACTTTTTTGAAACCGGATCCACAGCTCAAGTTCATGAGGTCTCCACGATTAAAAGCATGGAATTTACTTCGTTTTGATGCAAGCTAAAACCTACCGGATCTGTTGATTTTCCTAAGATTGATTGGACCATCTTAAGCAACTCCAAATTCAGTCTCGAGAAAGGGAAAGTTACCGAATGGACTACAGTTGAGTTTAGGAAGCATGTTGAGTTTTGAAAGTTTCAGAATTAAAGTCGAAACCTCAAATTTTCCTCTGCACCCCCTTTCCAAACGAAGTTTCACTGAAGCAAATTGATGAATCCATTTACCCTTTCTTAGACACTTGGTCTGTTGCCTTCTCATCCCGCAAGGAGACGAGATCCCTAGTTGCATACTATGTTGGAGCTGTCTTTCTCTAAATACATGAAATGTTATACTTAAGCCCAAAAAGGTTGGATTTCGGGACTTCGATTGTTTCACGTTTCTACCCGCTAAAATCATAGTATCCTGACGTGCGAAATGGCGAAAACCTTCCTATTTATAATCACCATTACTAAAAGACTAAGTGAGGATTATCATCTCTTATTACCTCGTACCCTCTCTCTTGGGAGTTATGCGTTGAACGTTTCTCAAGCCTTCGACTTGTGAAGTCCCGAAGTTGTGTTGAAGTTACCCAGGTTAGTATCAAGAACAAATCACTTTAAACCCTAGTTAGTCACTATCGTGATTTCACGACTAGGTGATTGTTTTCCCAAAGGGAAGCACCTTTGTAAACCTGATCCATGAAGTCACGATTTTATTTAATTAAGCATGGATTAATTAAAGGCTTAAGTCAAATCACTTTTAATCGATTAAATCACACCATCGCGATTTCTGGTTTTTAAGGTTCAGTGGCTAGGAGCGAAAACACCCGATGTGGCGAACGCCAAAAATGGGATTAGAAACTAAGTGCACTGAATTGAAAGAACTAAACTAGATTAATTAATGCCTTAAAGAAACTTTAACACACACGGTTTACGGATGAAGTTTTGAATGATTCTGCATTTTTCAATGTTACGAATCATCAAGCATTTATGGCATTTATTTGAATTGCAGTGAGGTGACAGATGGTAAGATCTTGTTTTTACTTCTAAATCTTTCTATTAAGAAATTCGACTATTCTGTTGGCAAGGACACACATGGGTTTAAATGATCAAGATAGAGAGTTTTTCCTTCATTATTTCAGTTTTCATTTCTATTTGCACGCAAAGCCATTTCACCAGGATAACATCTGTTTGTGTTTTCAATTTTTCCGATAGGAGATCCAGTTGCAGGTTTCTCTATCATGGCTCCACAAAAAGTGCACAAGGCAGCTGCTGAGAGTTCAGGTCAGGGTTCAGACATTATTTCCGATACCTCACCCCGAAGTATTAATTTTGTCAAGACATGGTCATACATTTCCAACATTTTGTAACCCAAGTTGGTAAATTGTTTGGATGATTCTAGCGACAATGAGAAGGATGACATGTCAACCAAATACAAAATCTTCACTCAAGAAGAGATGCACAAAATAGAAGTGAGGCCCCATCTTCTTCCCTATTGTGATATGATCAGGTGGGTGCCAGACCATGTAGACATCTCGACCAGGACGATTATCAGCAAACAAAAGGTAACGATTGGGACTTTCAGACCAGAACATTTGTGGGAAATGTATAAACTGTCACCCACATCGAACCTTACTCACAATGCCAAATTTCTAGAAGGTTTCAAGAAGAAGGAGTGCAAGCAGTATGCAAAAAGTTTATCTGATCTGATCAAAGATTGGGTCTCACACCCCACGAAGTTCAGGGCTGATACTGAGAAAATCTATTCAATCTCTTCCTTGGAGCCACAATTCAAGTATATAGCAATGATGGTCTACAGGTTGTATGGGAAGGAGGAAACTACCCATTTTTTCCTCCCATGGGTACTGCTTATTCATACAGTTGTTAAGGGTTTCTCCTTCAACTTGGCCAAACTTTTGTCTAACAATCTGACCAGTCAAATTACCAAATATCGAGCACAGAGGGCGAGTAAGAAAGAAAATTCTTTCTTTATGTCTGCTTACATCATGGATGCTATCTGCTTCATGACCCTTTCCACTAATGAACTAGAGATGGGCTCCATCTAATATAGAGCCTATTCATGTCTACCACTCGAAGCTTTGGGAGGATAAAGCCAAAGAATTCATCTACGAGATCTTCAACTAGGTTCGCCATCTTTGTCCAGCTGCCTCCCAGGATTTCGGATAGCATCACGAACAACCTAAGTAGCATGGAAGATTGGTATCTAGAAGTTGAATTTTCATATATCAGGGTTTTTGACACCTCTATTCCTCCATATTCTCTACCACTATTCTTTCCAGATAAGATATTGTGTTGCGAGATCGCCAGACAGACTGTGCTCGGCGGAATAAGCAAAGAGGTCAAAGGAGTATCAAAAAAGGTATGGCCACCCTTCCCCATTCATATTGGTGGATATTCCTTGTTAGATTTTGGCCATGCCAAAGAAGAGGCTATGACTTTAGAAGAAATGAAGCTGGTGGATATTGAGTTCAAGAAGCATGACCCTAATAAGGTTGTGAGCAATCACCTGGCGAGTTGTGGCCTGAAGATATATGAACATGATGATTCTCCTCATGATGAAATATTCTAGGGTGTGAGGTCCTACTCTGAAGTCCTAAGTCAGATTCAAGCCCTGCAACCCAGAGATATGGTCGATTTCCTTAAATTCCAGAACCACCAGCGGAGTTGTCTGCCCCGGGTTATATAGGGTGATACCCCAAAGCTTCTTGTTACATAGCATATGGAAGCCAAAGGTTCAAAGGACTCGAGCCCTAACAAGGAGAAGAACCAAGAGGAAACAGGGGAGGCTGGAACCTCAGAGCGAGGAGTTGAAATCCCCTACCAACAGGAAGGAAACCCCAAAAAGGGTACATCGGGCAAGCAAGTCCAAGGTCAAGCAGAGATACCCTTGCAAGGGCCGGCCGACTCACTATCGCTCATGTCAAACAAGAGAGCCATAGATGCTACCTCAAAATAACCATTCAATGAAATCGATAGTCCCATTGCTTCTATCACACCCTTACAGTTCACAAAGGGGAACCCCCATGCAGGATGGATTTTCAGTGAAGAACTAACGCCCATTTCGGTTGAAGAATTACCCCCTAATGAATTTATATTTGATAAGAAAAGGAAGGTTGTAGTGAAGCAAGAATCATATAAAAAAGCGGGCATAGTGGCTAAAATATTTAAAATCTTGAAAGAAGGAAAGGTCGTAGGGGAGAAGGAATTCGCCGACAAGATAGCAGGAACACTTGGGGCTTATGCTACAGCTAACCAGTACTCCGTGGGAACCTTGAAGGCACAGTTGAAGTGAAAGAACCTCTTAATCGACAAGTTGGAGGCTAGGGTGGATACGACGGAAGCAAACGCCAGGGATGAGGTGAGAAGAAGCCTCGAGCAGGCCAAAATAGCTGATCTGTAGGAGATCGAGAAGATTAGATCTGACCTTGAGCTAGTGCACCAGTCGGCGCAAGTAAGCCAAACCCAGGTAAGCCAATAGAAGAAACAAATAATACAATTACATTTGAAGTTGGATGTCACCGAGAATTAGGTTTTAGACATAAAAATGTTCAGATTCCAAGCTGTCGAAATCTGATAGAAGGTATTAATGGCTCAACAAGACTTGCTTATAAAAGTGGGAACCATTCAAAGCCACTTTTAGACGATAGATCAAGTGTTAGAAAATATTTCTTTCAGAGAAAGAGAAGTTGGGGCAGCACGGGTTGCTTTCCAGGATATTGTTATAGCTACGGCGAAGATAAAGATGGTTAGCAGCTCCAAATTATCCATCGTAGAACAAACTAGAGGGAATATCTTGCTGATGGTTTGGGAGAATAATATATCAGAAACCAAGGGGAGAGCTAAAGAGGTGATGAATTCTTGTGAGGAAATGTTCACCTTGATAAATAAAAGTTTGTTAGACCTTGATAAGGAAGGCAGTGCTAGGAGGCTGGGCAAAATCAATATAGCTAAACACCTACTGGACATCCAAGAAAACGTGGAGAAGGAGAAAGTGGAGATATCCTAGATAAGCCAAGTTGATATAGTCCAAGTGGACAAATGGCTAGTACAGCCAAGTTTACAATTATGCTCTATCATCACAGAAGACTAAAAAGTAGGGAAAAGGTTGCCATAGTTGGCGAAGATTTGTTACACCTTTGAGGCAACCAACCAAGTAGAGCCTTCCATGTTGATAGCCCAGTTGGTTGAAAGGTGTGTCATTTGCCTTGAGTAGGTGAAGGGGCAAGTTTCTAGTGCTAAATAATGACAGATGTCAACCCGTTCTATTTATGGATCCAGAAGAGCAAAGAAAGGAAGGTTCTCTACCCTTATGAGGGAAGACAAAAGATGAGGAGATGAAACGCTCCTTTTTTCATTTGTAACTAACAAGTTTCCAGAATGATCGGAATTCTAAAAGTTTAGAAGTTTGTTTAAATATACATTTAAGAAGAGACAAACGTGGGTCTTTTTTATGTTGGAGATTGTAATAGAGAAAGTTTTTTTTTAGCCAGGATTAATACAAAGAAAATTGAAGACTCCATATTCTGTCAAGATTGAGTTATGTGTTTTCCTCTGTTATTTCATACTTCATGTCATTTTTTACATATACGTTTTTGATGAATGTTTTAGCTGCAATTTAGTATGGTGATCAGGTTCTAGTTATCTAGTTATTTACACCTTTTCCTCTGTATTGGTTACTAGGAGGTACAAGACCTGTGAATTACTTAGATCTCTACATTTTATGCTTTCATCAAGGTATCTCTTTCTTCTCTTCTTCTGTTACAACGTGGGATTGCTCTTAAATTGATGCCCCACATTGTTGACAGCTCTATGTTTTTCTTTTGTTTTCACACTCGGTTTCAGATTTTAACTCAGTTACAGAAAACGACCTTCGATTTTGTTAAAACCTTCGATTGGCTTCACTGAATTTTCCTCATATAATATAAAATTGAAATAATCACTTTAAAACATCAACCCTTTTTTAAAGCTCTGTTCTCCCCATGAATGTACCCGTCGTAAGGAAGCCCAACATTGAACCTGACCTATCAGATCAAACCAACATCACTTTTAATCTTTTTTATACCATACTTAAGACTTCCATCACCCAGAAAAAGCTTGAACGTTCATGGGCCACCATCGAAAGGGATATCAGCATTCAAGAATATTTGGAAGCTAGACAAAGACAACTCAGAAATCAGCCATAGCTTCTTTCCCCGAAGTTGTTTCTTCCCCTTTTTATCACTCACTCACTTTGGATGCTTAGACT
>JASDQU010501203.1:60486-81951 GCA_032191745.1 Picea mariana | reverse complement strand
ATTCCTGAGAAAAAAAACGTAATTCTATGCATCTAAAGAGAACCAAATTAAATTATGTAGGTGCCAAAGGAACGACCCTGTCTTGGGTAGAAAGATCCCAAAGGGACAAGAAAGAAATTGGTTGGAAATCCTAGAGTAAAAAAAATACATACAAGTGCTGAGAGAAACCCCTAAAATTCTGGGGAACCCGGTACAAGAGAGCTCATCACAGAATAAACCCCCAAATAGTGCAATTCAAACATACCCTAGAGGTCGAAAGGACCGGATCAGAGAGGTATGAGAACCTACATATCAGCAGAGCTAAAAAACAACAAAGGTGATGAAGTGCCCTACCAGCAGCAGTAAGACCAAGAACTACCCGCCCACTCCAAGGACCTCAATGTGTTACAGCCTCACTACAAACCCAAGGAAATGACCTCAAAGTTTTGGCATAACCCCAACCAGGTAGGAGAAGTCTTTGACAGCCACCAAAAGGATCCATATCTGAGCATACATCAAGACTTGAACAACCGGAGAACATAGAGGGAGGAACCATAATATAGGAGAGAAATAAAATAGAGACCTCTCCAAGAGAAACCCAGATCTGAGAAGGGGAACCTCATGCATCACCCCCATGGATGTTCCCATAAGAAAGAAAGCAGCTTGAAACCACCGAGTCCACTCACAGCAAGTACTCCCATGGAGAGGCTATGTAGTCATAGATTGTGAGCTATGAAAACTCGAGCCCACGGAGAAGGATCCACATTTCCATCCAGACCAGCAACAAATCGAGGAGCGTGGATGATACCTATAGATCGCATGAAGAGAAAGATCCCTAGTCGACCGCAAAGGGAGACACCACACGATGAGCCCAGGAGAGTCAGGCCAGGATGCATCTGCATTTGCGTCTGGCAATAGAGTGGAGCCACGCCGAGGAAAAGAAACATTGAAACAGGTGTCTGTGGCTAGGTTTTCCCCCAGCCGCAGAGCCCTCCCTGTGTGTGTGTGTGTGTGTGTGTGTCCACTTTTGATAAGGTATTAATGCCTTGGTTCCACATTAACTCATTTTTGAACTTTATAAGCTTCCAATAATTTAACAAACTTTCAATATTTTTCCTTTTATAAATATTAACACATTGTTTTGATTTGAGAATATCTTCACCTTTAAATTTTAAGTGTCTTGTTTATTTAGAAAAAAACATATTTACTATACACTTTTTTATGTCCCTTTTTAATCAAAATTTTTTTGAATATCCACTATGGTGAACCAACCCAGTTCACTATGCGAATATCCAAAATACTTGAAACACAATGTAGAAATCCATATAGAATAATAAATAATATATTGTGTATCACTCCAAGATTCACCCTAGACTGTAATCAGGTGAGTTTGGTAACATGCAAAGAATTCAAATTTAATCTTGAAAGATAATTTGTAAAGTCACAGGGATTTGACCATAAGGACAATCAAATTCATCTACTGCACACATTCCCAACCATATCCTTCAGCAAAATTGGCCTTAGCAACTTTAGATCAGACAATAGGATTGATAAATGGATGAGAAAAATAAAATTGTGATCTGAACATGTCAGAGATACTTCCAACACTTTAAAATAGTCATGTCACAGTAAAAATTTGTGTATTAACAATTTCTAGATCACCAATGCAAAGAACGAATACCATCACTCAATCATTGTATGAATAAGAACAAGAGTAAATAATTCACTCATTTATATTAGTACACAAAGAAAGACAGAAATGAAAAAGAAAAATTGATCTCCACTAATAAGGAATCATAAGTCTGAAAAGATATAGAGAAAGGAAAAGAACACAGTGACAACACTCTGAACTCCTCTGGGTCAAAAGCATCCTTTTGCCTAGCTCATTTCAACCCTTCTCCAAGATCTCACTCTTCTCTTAAATAGAAAAATAATCCTAATATATTTAGGAGGTCGAATCCCATCTCTTCCATTGGATTCTATACCTTGGAGCTAGGTGGCAATAGTCAAGGAGACAAAAATCCAACAAACTGCTAATTTTCAAGAAGTTGTTGGAAGTCTTTATTGAATTGTTTCCAACTCATTGCATGATGTCTTTAATGGAGATAAAAATTAGGTGCAGGTGTCCCTTGACATATAACTAATCCATGATAAGTCATTTGAACCCTCCTTGACAGGTGGAAACCTCCCAACAAGGCAAATATCCAATCAGTTATGCAAAAAAGAGAATTTGCAGCACATTCCACAACGCACTAGTGTTTTAATTGTTTGTCTCAAATTACAAAATAGGTCAGGCTAAAATTTGGTCAACAAGTCAACAGGGATATCATCTTCCTCCACAAAAAAATTTTGAGAAACGCACTTTGTAATTTTTCTTTTATGATCAAATTTGTAACAATAGACGCTTTAGGAAATTCTGTAGCACCCTCCAATAAAGCTGCTCTGCAGATTCTGTAGCACCTTTTCTGTGTCTGGCTAGGTGATTTTGTAGCGCCCTCCTATAAAATTTCTCTGCAGATTCCGTAGCGCCTTTTCTGTGTATGGATAGGTGATTACGTAGCGTCTTTTCTGTGTCTGGCTAAGTGATTTTGTAGCACCTTTGGTAGCGCAACTACAAAACAGTCTATGTAGACGATTCTGTAGCATCAAGCGCTATGAAATCTCTGTGTTTTTCAGTGTTATGCAATGAATCCTCAAAAACAAAAAAAGTCTTAGTAGATGGACGATGAGCCTGTAAATGCCTCTAGTAGGTGAAAATATAATATTTCCCTGAACACTTCAAAAATATAAGAATGAATTGACCCATAACAACTACATGTGACCCTTAACAACTTCATGTGATAACATTGGCTCCACAGTGGATAGAGTCCTCCCCGTGAGGCTCTAAGAACTGTTGCAACTCCAGTGCCTTAGTTGTTGGGTTATGGACTCAAGCTCAAATATATTTTGCTGAAGACAACAAGCTGACATATACACTACTCTACTTACAAAGAAAACATAAACACACATGTTCCAGATGGATTTTATTTATGTACAATCCTAAAATAACTGATTTTTTACAATAAGATAGGTGAAAACAAACTTCCACCAGAGCACTCAAGTAACTTCCTCACTAAAAACTTGTCATATATTTCATTGATCAATGAATAATAACATAAATATAGAAGCAGTGACATAAACTCCTTGAGAAAACCATACTCACCGATGAATATCGGTGAAATAATGCAATCTAAAATTTTCAGAAAATCTGAAACATATGACTCCATGTATATGTCTATAGGATCATGGATCACATGATAGAATTATGGCTACATTAGAAGACTAGGGTGCTCCTTCATAATCTATACTCTATTGACAATATTGTAATTCTCTTGACCTCCTTGAAACATACCATAGTTATCACATGCTTCAAAGCAATAATGGACAATAAAAGATTTTTCTGGCTGTTGATTATCTCCTTAGGAAAGAAACTTATTTGTAGTGTCTTCTTGAAATTGTTGGTCAAATTTATCAGAAGAAAAAATCACTGTATATTGACCATATGATTTCTCAACCTCCTCTTTATTGTCCTCTGAAAATTCTTCTCTAAAACTGTTAGATACAAAGTCAATACTGGGAGAATTAGTACATGTTGATACAAAAATATTTTCCTTTTTATTTACTTGTTGACTTTCTCCCTACTGGCCATCTATTGATGAAGAGGAGAACAAACTCACATGTTCCTGTAGCTCCTTCCTAACTTCTTGACCAAATTTTAAAATCATATAATCAAGGAGGTTATCATGAGCCAAGAATGTTAACTGATTTTCTAAGTCAACAGTAAGATGATGAGGGGCAACAACTTTCTCTAAAACATAAATGTCACCACCTTCTGAAAAATCTTCCTCATGATATTCATCATAAACAAAATCATCCCTTTTCTCATAATTAGGAAAAGGATCAGATGCATATGTAAATCCATCTTGCTAGTATGAGTTATAAGCATGTACATTTGCATCTTTAACAATGGAAAAATCTGATTTAATAATTTCAAGATCTGAAAAAAATTTAAGATCTGAAAATGATGTGCAAGCATGTTGAAACAATTGCAAGCTTGTATAAGCTTCCTATTGTCCATATACTTCCTCAGTTTCTTCCTCATCCAAAACATTGTCCAAGATATGACAAGAGAGTTGTGCACATGCCTGAAGATTACTCTCCACTTCCTCTACATCAACAAACATTTGTTGCAAGGATGGTCACTTTCTTTCTTTGAGGTATAGGAATAGATTGGGATGTTGTGCCATTGTACATTATACCATGGCAACAACCTCAGTAGGTCTAATTTCAATAGGCATGTTGTAATAAAAACTGTGAAACCTCATGTTGAAGGTGGCTAGAACTTCATCTTCTTTTCTCTTCTGAGCACAAAAATCAATTAAGTGTTCATCAAAAGACTTATTCTCTCCCAAGTGTCTTAAAAATGCATTATATAACTCAATCCATGAACCAATGTAATCAACTCCCAAAACCTTAAACCACAAATCAACATCCCCAAACAAGGATTTGGAAAATAACCTCATGGTAACATCTTCATATATTATCTCAAACTAATCGACAAAGTTCTCAAAGGATCCAAAATGCTTCTCGGTAGTGATATGATCTTCTCCAGAAACATGAGGAAGATACTCAAAGAAATCAAGAGGGTAAGGATGAAGGTAAGATGGAAGCCTTAAAGATTTAAACATTTTCTCTTTGATTCTAGTTTGAACAACAATGGGCTGAAAACAAGGTTTAACAAGATGACTACAAGGTATAACAAAGACTTTAGAAGGTAAATCGGCCTCATGATTCCCATGACTATAAAGCTGCTCAATTTCAGGAGGGATTGAGATATTGACTTCATCTTTCTCAATAATATGAGATGAGGAGACATGATCAACATCTACAACATGGGTAGTATGGACACCTTCTTCTTCCAAAGAGGGAAATACAAATGAATGTTGATGATCATCAGAGTAAACAAAGAAAAGGATAATCCTTTTAATATGTAAAGGGAAAGATTGGAATGAACTAATGAAGAAGAAAAAAAGTTCATGGAGAAAACTAATGATATGATACCTGGTCATCCCCTTTCGTATGGTCATCCTTTTGTCAACAGGATCCTCCCTAGTGGATTCTTTGATTGTGGAGTCGACAGGTAGATAATTACAGTCGATTTTTGTGTCCTTCTCTTATCTACCATCAAGAGTTGGATCTATGTCATTCTCACAGGGAAGCTAGCTTCACACTTCGTTCCCCGACAACAGCGCCATTTATTGTTATCACTCCAAGAGTCACAAGAGTCACCCTAGACTGTAATCAGGTGAGATCAGTAACATGCAAATAATTCAAATTTAATCTTGAAACAGAAGTTGTAAAGTCACAGGGATTTGACCATAAGGACAATCAAATTCATCTAGTGTACACATTCCCAACCATATCCTTCAAAAAAAGTGACTTTAGCAACTTCAGATCAGACAATAGGCTTGATAAATGGATGAGGAAAATAAAATTGTGATCTTAACATGTCATAGATACTTCCATCACTTTAAAACAGTCATCTCACAGTAACAATCTATGTATTAACAATTTCTAGATCACCAATGCAAAGAACAAAGACCATCACTCGATCATTGTATGAATAAGAACAAGACTAAATCAGTCACTCATTTATATTAGTACATAGATAAAGATAGAAATGAAAAATAAAAATCAATCTCCATTGATAAGGAATCACAAGTCTGAAAAGATACAAAGAAAGGAAAAAGAACACAGTTACAACACTTTGAATTCCTCTGGGTCAAAAGCCCCCTTCTGCCTAACTCATTTCAACCCTTCTCCAAGAGATCCCTCCTCTCTTAAATAGAAAAATCATACTAATATATTTAGGAATTCAAATCCCATCTCTTCCATTGGATTCTAAGCCTTGGAGCTAGGTGGCAATAGTCAAGGAGACAAAAATCCAACAAACTGCTAATTTTCAAGAAGTTGTTGGAAGTCTTTAATGAATTGTTTCCAACTAACTGCATAAGGTATTTAATGGAGCTAAAACTTAGGTGAAGGTGTCCCTTGAAATCTAAATGATCCATGAGAAGTCATTCGAACCCTCCTTTACAGGTGGCAACCTCCCAACAAGGCGAATATCCAACCAGCTATGCAAAATAGAGAATTTGCAGCACATTCCATAGTGCACTGGTGTTTTAATTGTTTGTCTCAAATTACAAACTAGGTCAGGCTGAAATTTTGTCAGAAAGTCAATAGGGATATCATATTTCTCCACAAAAAAATTCAGAGAAACCCACTTTGTCGTTTTGGTTTTATGATCAAATTTGTAACAGTAGCCGCTACAGGAAATTCCGTAGCGTCCTCCTATAAAACTGCTCCACAGATTCCGTAGCACTTTTTCTTTGTTTGGCTAGGTGATTCCGTAGTGTTTTTTCTATGTCTAGCTAGGTGATTCTGTAGCACCTTTGGTAGCGCAACTACATAATAGTCTGTGTAGACGATTCCGTAGTGCCAGATGCTACAAAATCTCTGTGTTTTTCAGTGTTATGCAATGAATCCTAAAAAACACAAAAAGTCTTAGTAGATGGACGATGATCCTGTAAATGCCTCCAGTAGGTGAAAATAAAATATTTCCCTAAACACTTCAAAAATCTAAGGATGAATTGACCCATAACAACTACATGTGACCCTTAATAACTTCATGTGGTAACATATTGAATAATAAATGTATAAGAATGAATGAGATAGTATGACTTTACAATAACAATGAGGGCATGTATATATACCCACGCAAGGGTGCTCTTTCATAAGAGACATGACCTTTCATATGTCATGTCTCTTCAAAATTAATTTTTAATTATTAGTTATTTATATTTATTTATATTTACATATTTTATATATTTTTGTTTGTTACAGATTTCATTCTATATTTTACCCATAACTTTTGACTTGGGTGTCTCTTTCACGCGTTACTTTACTATTGGAAATTTCTTTTGGAGATATACAAATTCTCAGTTATATGATTTAGTAAATTCCTCACCAATTGTATGAATTTTTCAGGATTAATATCTAACACCTTGTCAATAGCCATGGGAGAACACACCACCTCAACCGTTAGCAGAGAAACCATGAATTGAACTATGAGAAGTTTATATGAAATCTCAATTACTTAGTGTTTTAGTTCTATGCGTTTGAATGCTTGATTTTGATAGTTTATTTTGAAATTACTCTGAGGTCACGCATATGTCGCATGTTGAATGGTTTCAGGTACTAATGCCAAGGGGAGTTCGTACTTATTGTCCTCGCAATGCGATCTATAGTCGAGGAAGATAGGGACATAAAAACAACAACAATTGTCGCTACAACGGGGAGAAGCGAAGGAAATCAAACTCAAATGAATGAAGAGGGAGTTCGAACCCTATGATGATTAAAGTTCCTAATGCCCAAGCCAATCATTATGGTGGATGAGGTGCACTATAGCATAAATCTATGATGGCCCACTAGTGTTGGAAGAAAAAATTTAAATGTGGTTGTTGTCTTTCCCCTCTCATTATTACAAAGGGAATAAAGACAAAGGTTGGTAAATGAGAGGTCACGGGGGAAGGGAAAAGGCCAAGAGTCATCTTAAGCTTCAATAAATACTAGAATTGTACCCAAAGAAAAGGTTTTTTTTCTCTTCAAGCATTGTACATTTTCTTAACTATTTCAGGAATACGATGTTAACTAAAATTGAGGAGTTTTCCTTGGAGCTTTCATGTACTATTTCTGAAATGTTTAATGAGGAGAATATAGCTTGGGCAAGCTATTTTCTGGAGAGCTTTGATTCTCACGTTGGACATATTGTGGACTATTCATTTTCATTTTCTCAACACTCGGGTTGTGTAAGAATGTACTTCATATTGTAGAATATTCTTATGTATGATGGTTACATTCATATTTATGTTATTCAAAGAATGTTTGTTTAAATTCGTGGGCATAGAACCATAAATGATTGTTCAAATGTTAGATTATTTTGTATTTGTAGTTTTTTATTCATGTTGTTGCATTTTCTTTGTGTGAACTAATTCTCGGGCCCTCGATAGGAACATTGTTGGTTCTATGTCTACTTTTTGGTTGCCTTAGTTTAGTCTGGACGCATGTATCTTAGATTAGTTGTATTTCATTCTCTATCTTAGGAAACCTTCATCGGTGGATCTGGCTACAACCGGTAAAACCAAAACCAAAAATGGATATCAAGCCAAAATCCAGATGGGTTTCGTATTCCAAAAGGTGAGAGGTATGATTGGGACCTCTTACTGTTGGTAACCCCTGATGTTGACAAAGGGCGATCTTGCCTGTGTCAATGAATGTACAAGACCAAGGCAAACAACATGGAAGATAAGAGGCTTCCTAATATTGCTTCAAACTCCAGTCAAAATGACTTGTGTCTCAAGTGAGGTTGGCATAAAGATGCCAACTCCTAGCTCAATCATTGGGGTATAAAGGAAGATGTGATTATGCAAAATAACGATATAATATTAAGCATATCATTGCATCTAAATGTAAGGAGAAATTGTGGTGCGATAAAGAATTAGAGGCTAAGAGAAAACTAAGATACTATAAGGAGGTGATCAACCCTAATCTAAAAGATCAAAATTATCTCTTTGTTTTGACTGGCGTAAAGAAGAAAATCAACATTGTTAAAATAAGGACAAACTCTCATGAGCTCCATTGTGAAATAGAGAATTGGACGATTCATAAAACATCATGGGTCGAAAGAAATTGTCATTTGTGACACTAAGAGGGTATAAGATGAAAAGCACTTTCTATTAAATTGTCCTACGTACATCCATATTAGATCAAAATTTCAAAATATTTGTTACATAACCGACCTTACTAACCTTCTCACTCATCAAAACTATGGTGATCTAGGTACACTTCTCTTAAAGCTTGTCAACCACAAAAATAGAATTCTAAAAAAACCCAAATAATTTCCTTACATTTTCAAAGATTTGTAAATCAAATTTGATCTCAATGAACATTAAACATCATCATTGTCATCAATTTATTATAAAAATTGTGATATGCATTAATATTTATTTAAAAATCTTTAAAATTTTCCATATATTATTAAAACATATAATTTTTTTATAAAGATTTTTTTTTTAATTACATATTTTAATATCTAAGAAGTATGCAAAGTTGAAGATCAAAACTTTAAAGAAATACATATTCGACCAACTTTGAAAATGTTATAATTCGCTCTCGCCGCCACATAAAAATTGTCTAAAAATCTGCACGATGGATATTATGTTTGAGTTTATTACATTTTGTATAACCAAAGATCTCATATCATTTATGTAATCACTATTATCATTTAAGATAATTTGCTAATCATTTATCTCTTATCATAAAAATAATATGTACTTTTATTATAATCAAAGATCTAATATCATCTCATATAGGTTTAGAACATGTCTAATCAAGTTTAATCAAAAGTTTCAATTTTAACTTCCATAAAGACAAAAAGAGAATATGAAATCTAGAAATCATTCATTGAACTTCAATTAGTTGGAAGTTTAATAATCCAATTTCTAAAGTTTCATTTAAAAATATTAGTTTTTAGTTAAAAATAATATTAATTATTTCAAATGTTTTTGGTTGGTGTTTTATAGAATTGATTAATTTTATAATTATTTTTTTAAAGTTCGAAAGATGATGAAAATTTGTATCATCCAATGTTTAATGTTTTGTTTAATAATGTTTTGTATAATTTACCCTGTGTTCATTTTGATTTGTATTAGGGTAGTAACTTTTTCTTAACATGTGCTACAAGTGACATATGTGATGCTAAATAAACAATAGAACTTAAAACTGTAATAATAATACACTCCTTATGAGTTCAATATGTAATTTACATATATAAGTTAAAATATAGGTGGAGAAGATAACATTTCATCCCACAACTATTCAAGCTAGATCCAATTAACATAAAATACAAAAGTTTAGAAAGCAATAATTTAAGTCTTTAAATGTTTTTCTAATTTAATTCACGTAAAAAACACAAATCCAAAAATTACAAAATAAAAAAGATAAAAAAAACATTACATTAATTTGTTTTAAGTCATTATTATATAAATATAGTATAAATACCAATTACTAAGAATTTTATGGAAATTTAAGAGGTGAAAGGTGTGGGGGATCATATTAGATATTAAAGGAAAACCGGAAAAAGCTTTGCTTGGGGCCTATGAATATCCACAAATAATCAAGTTGAGGCCTATAACTTTCTCCAGGGTCTCCTCTAGAATCCAATATAAAACTTTGATTGTCGTAGGAGATTCAAGTGTCATTATCAAATCGATGGCTATGAAATCAACCCCGCTAGAAAATAATTTTTCTTTGATCATTGCTTGAATAAACAAAGAGGTTAATAACCTAAACATGGTTTTATACTTTCGGGTCCTAAGAGAATTTAATTCTCAAGTTGATTCTTTAGTTAATGAAGCCACCTTTCTTAACCAAGGAGCCTAGAGGAAAAATTGGGGGTGATTTAGTCACATAATCCCTTAAGTCCATAAGGTTATGAACTCAAGTCACATATCATCACAATTAATTACCACATGTTCCAAAAACACTCATATCAGTCCTCAAGTGCAGAGATGGATTTGAAAGAACACAACTCAATCTTGTTCGCATGTTGGAATTAATTTTGCTCCCATCTATTGAATCGCTCATTGTGGTGTATCATTGGCGAACTGGGATAATGAAGTAGTTCAAGGAAGGAATTTGTAATGACTTGTGGAACAACATCAACTAGCCTAGAACTCACCTAGTAAGAGTTTCTCTTGGTCTTTTGTTGGTTTATTGGAAATTTGGCCTAAAGGCTTCAACACTGTGGGTTCTTTCAATGGATAATTATCAATGTGTTTTGATTTTTGTAATTTGTTTGGGTTCTAGTTCGTGAATACATCATTATGTTTTTTCTTTGGATCAGAGGGTGGTTTCTATGCAACATTTTCTATTGGTGGTTTTTTCTTTGTTTTCTCTTGGTATCCATCTCTCTGTATTTCTAATTTTCACATGTACTCAAATTTTGTTACTTGGTGCTCTGGTTTCTAAATTTTTGGGATGTGATTCTCTATTTTTATCGGGGCTTGAATGTGTTGGATTTTTTAAGTTTGGTTTTAGATATTTTTTGAAATATAGTGTTTTGGAAGTATTTTTGTTTGATTTGTGGAGTAGGGGGAGCCTTTTCTAATTTTGAATCTATGGCTCTCCCTAGACATACTTATTTCTATTTTAACTCTTCCATCTTCAACCACCTTTGTTATGGATTTAGAAACTATGGATTATGGGAAGCTTAGGATATTGGAAGGGCTCTTTGAAGGCATGAAGATTCCATTCAATGTAGTAAAACCTCTCTTTTCTTAGTGACCTTTAATGTTCATGAAAATGAACACCAATGCACTTCAAAAAATGCAACAATTATGAATGCCTTGGTCCAACAAAAGAAGAAAATAGATATCTTGAAAGCATAATGTAATATGTTAAGGAACATGATCCTCAACCTTGGTAAATGTTATTTTCATGTACAATAATATTATTTTAGACCTATAAATCATGCTTGCATATTTAATGAATTGTGTTCATTAACATGGGTGCTTTTCAAATAGAGTAAATTCACTTGGACTATAAAACATTTGGCAACTTTTTATGCTAAAAGTTAATTTTAATTGTTTTTCTAAATAATTTTGAAGATCATAATAAAGAGGTCTTAGAAGGGTTTTATGGAAAATTTGGTCTCTTTATCAAATCATGATTCCAATATTTCAAATGAGTTATCATGTATATCACAACAACCTTAGTGTGGGTGAGGCTACTAAGTATCCATGTCTTTTTATGTATATCACAACAACCTTAGTGTGGGTGAGGCTACTAAGTATCCATGTCTTTTTATGGACTCTTTAACCTCAATGATGAAATGGAAAAAATTTGAGTAGATTTATTAAGTCTAGCATAAGCTAGGTCCAAAACCAAATAATTATGTGTGTCAATATCTATGTAGAGTTCAATTTGAGTAGAAGCATATTAGGTTTAAGATAGACTTAGAGCATATTGGGGTTAATATATACTTAGAGTAATATGATTCTTGTTTGTAACGTACCCACCCACAGGCTAGGCACGCTACCTCAAAAACTCACTTCTGAACCAATTTCAAACTCTGATAATAATTAATATGAAATCAAGCATGAAAGACTCACATGCATTAATCAATATCCATGCTACAACATAAAAGAAATAAATAGTGTTCCATACACAACAAATAACCAGCAAGAATGCACACATAAATACACCTCAGAGATAATTAAATACATAGCGGAAAATACATTGTACATAAACCACAGAGAGCACTTATCTTTGCAAGTAAACACTCACCAACTAGTTGTAGAAACAGGGCGTTCCTCCCAACCATAGATATTGTTGTTCATGTAATCTCAACAGCAGGTCACCCCCGAGCCAAGGCTATGAATCCACAAGGATGGGTCCTAGGCCAAATCTAAAACACACAACAGTTGGCTAACTAGCTCTCAAGTTTCCCAACCACACAACAAATCCAAATTTCCATCTCTCTTTCCCCCTCAACTTGCACAAACCAAAGAAATGAACACCTTTCTCTACCATGTAGTCCCTCAAGTTGTTCCATTTCTCTCCAAGGCTCCAGTGCTACTGTTCAGAAAATATCCCTACTGGAAACTCCAAGGATTCGTAGTTGTGGACAATTCTTTCTGAACTACCATCAATATCATGCACACATGCATCCATTTCCTCCTAGAATGATCAATAATATATTACAACCATCTAGTAATGGCTCTCCTCCTCCAACCATTCGTTTCCATCCTCCCCCCCAAGAGCACATGAATTCAGCAAGAGTGAAATGAGAAATTCTTAAATGAAATGATTAACCAAGAGAAACTCTCAAACAACCCAAATAATTGTTTATATAATTACAAAAGCCAAGAAGCTCATGTAACCACTTTTCTCAATTAAAACCAAAATAGGAAAATAAAATATAATAAAAAGACTTAGCCCCTTAACCCCCCTCTCTCGTGGAATCATAGCTCCCTATCTCTTGTCCTTTCTCGTCTTGCAGCCATCGGTGTATTTTATTAATATATATAGTTGTATTACATTTCTTAGGCACTTGATCTAGGTGGATATTGGTGCCACCCACCTATTCCAATTGGCTCCTCTTGACAGTTTTTCGTTCAGTACGTTCTTATGTACTTCTTAGTAATTGTGGTTTCTACACTTCCGGGGTTGTTTCAAGCCCTACACATCTTCCAGGTGGAGACTGGTGGCCACCCACCTAATCCAACTGGCTTATTTTGGAAGTTTTCATGTCAATGCATCTTTTTTTATTTCTAGAGTTGTTTTGGGCCCCTAAACAGTGCTTTCCTGGCTTGCCACAGTCAAACTGTAGATGAAGTTAGATTTTGATGGAACAATGTGTATTTCTTGAGAATACCTTTCCAACGAGCTATCACGTCTCTAAAATGGAGGTTGTATGCAAAAGTTACAACCCCGAGAAGTTGAGATACCAACTTACCCATCAAGGCCCACATAACTTTTAACGTTTCATCTCCTAGGGTTAGGTTTTTGGATGTCTAGGGTTTTGGTATTCATGAATAATGTTAAAAGGGCCTTTGGAGCCTCATTTTGATCAATCTGCTCAAACGGATGCATGTAGCAAGCCACATCTCTTCTCAGAGATAGCTACCACCATTCGAGCAAGTTGTTTCTAGTTCTGCAGTTTTACAGTTTCAACCTATTTTATTTATGCAATAGAAGTTATTGTTCACTAGATATCTATTGTTGTTCTACATATCTCTGTGTTATTATATTCAGTCTATTATTCCTTTCGTTTCTCTCATAAATCCGGATCAATGGTATCAAATTGATCTGCTTTTCATTTATTTTTCTTCATGCATGTCCTCGACAAGATCTAGGTACAAGAAGTTGGGACTCGAACCAATCGATCCTTTGTAATATCAGTCATGCCAAGCCTGAAAAAAACCCATGGGGGATGAGAAGAAATATTATGGAGCAAGAGATCCTTTTAAAATGTTTCTCGAGGAATCCCTTGTGCGACAAAGGAACCAAATGATGGACAACTTCACATTGATCATTTAGCAGAATCCCACAGGAGACACATCTTCACCAAGTGTTGGCACAGGGGAAGACCTAGGGTTCAACGCTACAACAGTGCACCAACAAAACCCTAACTACTGGCCATTTTGGAAACACCTGTGAAGCATATGAAGTCTCACTCGAGGTAGAGGCAGGGGTGGTTGCAAGACTCCAGTGTCTGCAACCTTAGCTGGGACATAGATCTATGATTGTAACACCTTACATAGCACTTAGCAGTTATAGTTAAGTAGTATTCAATCTTTGTCTACAACGCAAATAAACCCTAATTACAACACAACATTGTATTCAACCGATTCAACAGATCCAAGCACTAAGCATACAAATAGAGATCATATCTAGCATTCATTCACATTATTCATCATCAACAGATCTACCTATCATTCATCTATATCAAAGCACTAAGCAAGTAAATACATAAACACATTAACGCATAGCACAAAGAATTCATAACACAGGATGTACATGGTTCACCCCCACCCTGGGCTACGTCCACCAACTCTTTGTCTTCTTTATTATCTTTCTTCAGCCTTCTTACATGCACAGAGCCTTCAGATCAACTTCGCAGAGGACAGGAGATTTGTGCACTCTTCGCTAGATCCTCCTTCCCCAAGCTAGGTTACAACACAAAGACTACATACAGTCCCTTACAGCCACTTGCACTTAGCCTTGCAGACATAGACAAAGCACTTACAACTGTTACTTACACATAGCACCACTTGCAACTGACTTGTCATTCACACTTATCCATTCATACTCACTTAGCACACCGGCCTACTAGGTCTACTTCTTAAATCACCTAACTACTTATTTATACATCAAAAAATTGGGCCTAAACATGGGTAAACCCATGGGCCGACATCCCCATGCCCGTTACATAATCCCAAATCCAAAAAATCCCTAAAATGGGGCTAAGATCACGTGATCTCCGCTTTGTCTTGCGCTCCATCTTCGACAGCCTGTCAAATTACCAAAAATAGGTCCAACATGACCAAGGATCCTCAAAACTTGGTCAAGGGCCAACACCAAGCATCCATGCAATCCCCTTCAAGATACAAGTAAATTTTGATATTCCATTATTTGAAGGACTGATAAATGCAGATGTTGTAGATAAATGGATGAATATGCTTGAAGGGTATTTTCGGTCCACAATTTTTTCGACAGGAAAATATTACTTTTGCACTCCTCAAGGTCGTCCCCCGTGTTAAGGACTGGTGGGATACTTAATCTGAGAAAAGGTTCATAGAGGAATCTACAATATTTGTGGTTGCCCCCACATGGGATTCCTTCAGGGATGACATTAAAGAAAAATACTACCCTGTTGGAAGCTACGAGAACTAGTAAACAAGATGGACCACACTACGTCAGGAAATGGACTAGATAGTACCATATTTCACCAATATTTTCCATACCTTGCACACCAAATTGGGTATCAAAGACTCTGAACGACATCTAGTGCTCAAATACCACAACCATTTAAATAGATACATCCAAAAAAAAATGGAGTTTCTAGACATCGCATCATTAGGTGCAGCTTATAGATATGATGTCAAGATCGAGCAAAAATTTAAGCAGAAGAGGCGAGAGTTTGGATCCCAAACTCCTCACAGCCAAAGCAAGGAAAAGGTGGCCCCAACCCACAAAACAAGGGACAAAAAAAAGATGTTCACTCTTAGGACAACCAGTCCAAGCCACAACCCAAGAAGGGTAATGAGAAGTCGAAGGACACAGGAAAATGGTGTGAATACCATAAAATCCCTTGGAACAACATTGACGAATGTCACTCCAAGAAGTCACTAGTGATCGAGCTAAAATCTTCTGAGTCAAAGGAATATTATGACTCTGAATCAGATCCATAAAGTGGGAAGTGGATCATCGATGTTGAAACCAGTTCCACTGTCTCTACCACCAAATTCCAACCAAGTGAACTAGAAGAACCAGAGGAAGGGGAATGCCTCTTTCACTCACAGATGTGGGTAAAGGGAACTCCGTTGCATTTCATTTTCGATAGATGCAATCAAAAGAACATGATTTCAATAGAGGTTTTTAAGTGGTTGGACCTAACGATAACACCACACCCTCATCCCTACACCATTGGTTGGAATCACCAAAGACGAGATATCCACGTCAGCCAATAGTGTCGTCTACCCTACAACATGATTCCCTTCAAAGACAAGGTATCGTGTGATATTTCTCCCCTTGAAGTGTGTCATGTTCTTTTAGGTTAGCCATATTTGTGGAAGCGACATGTTGTGTATGAGTCTAGACCCTACAATGTTATTATTACTTTGGGTAGACATTGTACAGGATACCATAGGTAACCAATATACTCATGGATGAAGAAATGGAAAGCAGAAGAAAGACGTAACCAATTTACTCAGAAGACAACAGTGAAAGTAGATAACAAATTCAATTATGCCTTCAGGGGGAACATCGTAATAGTTGTGTAAGCTTGATTGTTTGATTGTTATTGACTAACAATACCCTACAGGAGTGTCACTGTGGAAGAACTGATCCAACATCTTATTCTTGACCAAAAATTAAAATTGAAAAGAACAAAAGCAAGAAATGTCATAACAAAATGAAACTACAAAATTTAAAACAACAAAAAACAAAATGACAAAAATGCAAACAACAGGAGGAAAACTACTAAAATGGAAGCAAAATATAAACTATTGTAAAAGAAGAATTGAAAAGAAGTAGTGAAAACTATGAAAACTGAATTGAACTACTAATATACAGAACAATCCAAACAGCGTTAAACTTTTCAAGTTGGTTCACCTAGTGTTTTAAGTGAGAATAGTTAGTGTTGTAGGAAAAAAATTGTGCTTGTAAATATTTTAGAATGTAATATTTTGTGCCCATGAAAAAAGCGATCTTGAAAGTACCCAACCATAATTCTTGAAACTTTGAGACAATTGATAGTCTTTTAGAGTACATGATTAGATCATCAAGATAGATATGAATAATCTTGTCGATCAAGTCGTCAAAAGTTATTTGCATAGGTCTTTGAAAAGTGGCACCTGCATTAGATAAGTTAAAAGGAATACGATTAAGAAAAGGTACTGATGCAGCACGCGCCACGCCCGTGCATCTCGCTTCCACCAGTACCTTCTATCTCCCGGGCCCGAAGAGTTAAATTACTCTTCCAACTCCTTTCGAGAGTTCTCAATACCCACAGAAATCTCCTCCCGACGATCTCCCCTTTGCCTTGTTGGGAAATCATATTTCGCGTTATCGCAAGCCTTGTGGACACAGTTCTCATGTTAACCAAAACCCCGAATCCTGATGGGTCTCAATACATGTTTTCGTTTATGTCGGGGATTTCCCTATCGGGAAATCAGCATATACGATGTCGCGATTCACTTGCACCAGGAATTTCCGAACCCCGAACTCCGATGCGCACGTGCACTCACTCCTTGCCACGTCACCCTCTCTCTCCCTCTCTCTCTCTACTCTTTCGGGAATCACATGATCGCGATTTCAAAAGTCGCAATCCCTTTGCACTGGAAAATCCTGAATGCCAAAACCCCGATTTCTCCGGATTTCAGACACATGTCCAACTCGGGATCCACGGTCCTAATCTCTTCGGGAAATCGCAAATCACGATTTCAAAAGGTATGAAACTCTTACCTCTACGAACCCTGATAAGTCGAGTTTCGATGACCCTCGGCTCCTCCCTGCACCTAAGGAGTAAATCTCATGCAACTCCTCTAAGATCTGGCGACTGTCGGGACTTCGCTAATCTCCCCTGCGAGACCTGGCCATCGATTCCTCCTCCTGGAGGAATTCTTCCACTCCAAAGCTCCTTCCTGTTCGAACCTTCTCCTGGGTCCTTCTCCATGGTATCTTGAAGGAACTACTCTTCCTAAGCTTGTTAACTCTGATTCCTTCAGAGGCTTTGCACACACTTCTTGTGCTCGACTTTCAACAGTTTCCAAGTGTTGAGTCTTTCAGACCCTTGCACTTACAGCCACAATAGTCTCCGCTTCCCTTTGCTCAGACTAGCCACTGAGACTTCAAGTTCAACCTGCACTTCTCCTGCACGCTTCTACCAACCCAAGTAAACCTCTGGGCGAATGAGAATAAGGGTTTAACTGTCAAGCCTCATCAACGCACTCTATGCGGATGAATTCAACTGCACTCTATGCAGGAATCTCCTAGCTTAGACAGAGAAACAATTGAAACTTATTCTCTTCTTCCTTAGACTTCAGTTAAAACCTATGAAATCACATGCACAGCATATTCAAAAGAAAATGCATGACCAGAAAGCAAACATTCATAAGCACATAAACCTCATACACAGAGAAACAACACCATCCATGAAATTGAATCAAAGACTCTCTTCTATTAACTCAAAAACATCTGTACATGGATGCTCTTCGCAAATTCTCTGCTTTCTCTCTCTTCTTGCTCTCTCTTCTTGCTCCTGAATGAATGAATTGTGAATGATACAATATACAAAGGAGGGTGTCTATATTCGTTTTCCCTCTCGAAAACTGAAACTGTCTAATCTAGACTTAAAAATCTATCTACCTGCATTAAATCTATTAAATTCCTTCCTATCTACTAAGGACATGAGCTTAAGGGCTCAAGGTCCCCTTTACAATACAAGTGCGCTTCTTTACAAATGATTTCATTAAAGAGCAGCGCAACAACTCCCAAGTATTTCAAAATGTGTGTTGGCAATGTCCAGTTGTTTCCTCTCAATGTGATGGCTCGCTTGATGTGTTGTGGATGCTCCTGCATCATACTCCTCGGCTTGAAAAGTTTCATGGGCTCCTGTCCCTGAGCTCCTGCACGGTCTGCCCATGCCTCTGTATCACTGCTTCTGTCTCCCAGCTGTCATCTTCCACTGGGTGATTTTTCCACTTGACCAGGTACTCGAAATACTGCTTTCGCCTGGTTTTCCTTCCCACTCGCTTGTCCAGTATGCACTCCATCTGCGGCTTCTCTGCAACTGGTAATTGCTTCTACCACTGGATTACTAGTTCCTTAGTTCCAGTCTCTATTTCTCCAGCCCTGTATGGATATAAATCTGCTATGTTGAATATCGGAGATATCCCGATGCTATCCAGCAACTCAATCTCATAAGCATTCTCTCTGAAATTCTTCAGGACTCTGCACGGCCCAATTTTCTTCATCTTCAGCTTGTTGTATGTTCCCCTTGGGAACCTTTCCCTCCTTAAGTGTGCTATAACCAAATCACCAACTTCGAACTGAAGTTGTCTCTTCCGCTGATCGACTCTGCGCTTGTACTCCTGATTTGAGTCTTGCAATCGCTGCTTCACCTTGCTGTGAAGTTCTCTCATCGCCTCAGCGAACTCTTCAGCACTAGCACTGCTAGTTGCAGCTTGTTCTGACTCCCTGAGTTCAGAAAATCCCCTTGGTTGTGTCCCATATAAAATCTAGAATGGAATTTTTCCTGTAGTCCGATTCACCGAATCGTTGTATGCAAACTCTGCCTGTGGTAATATATGGTCCCAACTGCTATGGTGCTCTGTCACCAAGCTTCTCAATAGATCCCCCAGACTTCTGTTCACCACCTCTATCTGCCCATTCGTCTGCGGATGATATGCTGAAGTAAACACTAATTTTGTCCCTAGCTTCTTCCATAGCATCCTCCAAAAATGACCTATGAATTTGGTGTCCCTGTCCGAGACTATGCTTCTTGGCAATCCATGAAGTCTGACAATCTCTTTGAAAAACAAGTTTGCGATGTGTGTCGCATCGCTGGTCTTCTGACACGGAATAAAATGTGCCATCTTCAAAAACCTGTCCACCACCACAAATATGGAATCAACCCCTCTTTGCGTTCTCAGCAATCCCAGGACAAAATCCATGCTAACTGCCTCCCATGGCCTCTCAGGTATAGGCAACAGCTGATAAAAACCGACGTTCTGCTTTCTGCCTTTCGAATGTTGACAAATCCTGCATCTGTCAACAAATCTTTTAACATCTGCTCGCATTCCTGGCCAAAAATATGATTCGCTCAACGTTGTGAACATCTTATCGTGGCCAAAGTGCCCTGCTAACCCACCGTTGTGCTTCTCCTTTAGCAGGTTCTCCCTCATGGAGAAATTCAGAATGCATAACTGGTTGCCTCTAAACAACAGTCCATTCTGAATCATGTAATCTATCCATGGGCTCTAATCCCTGAGAATGGGATTCTCAGCTGCTTCATATGCTTCTCCAAAGTCTGCATATCCTGCATACATGTCCTTCAGATTCTCAAAACCTAACGTCTTGACTCTGAACTCCTGCAATAGCAAACATTTCCTGCTCAAAGCATCAGCCACTTTGTTAGCAGTTCCTGAAATGTGTTTGAAAACAAATGTGAAATTCTGCATGTACTCTACCCATTTTGCATGTTTCTGGTTCAATTTATCCTGTTGACTCACAAACTGTAATGCATGATTATTGCTATACAATACAAATTCCTTTGGGATCAAGTAATGCCTCCACTTCTTCAATGCATGTATGATGGCATAAAACTCTTTATCATACGTGGAGTATTTCAGCTTCGCTTCATCCAGCTTCTCGCTGAAATATGCAACTGGCCTATCCTCCTGACTTAAGACCGCTCCTATAGCATATTCGGTCGCATCACATTTCACCTGAAATGTCTTTTGAAAATCAGGCAACACCAGAATTGGTTGCTCTGTGATCTTCCGCTTCAACAGATTGAATCTTTTCTCAGCCTCTGTTGTCCAATGAAAAGACTTGTGTCGCTTTTTCACTGTGTCCATCATCACTGCGCTAATTCCACTGAAGTTCCTAATGAATTTTCTGTAGAAACTAGCCAGTCCATGGAAACTCCTCACCTCGAAAACATTTCTCGGTGATGGCCAATTTTTTATCACTTCCACTTTTTCTGGATCCATCTTTAACTCATTCGTTGAGATAACAAAACCCAAATAAATGAGCTTTGTCTACATAAATGAAGACTTCTTCATATTGATCAATAGATTCTCTTTCTATAGCTTCCTCATCACAATGGCCAAATGTTTCAAATGTTCATCCTTCGTCTTACTGTAGATCAATATATCATCCAGATATACGACTACAAACTTTCCGATGAATTCCTTTAGGACTTCATTCATCAGCCTCATGAATGTGCTCGGCATGTTTGTCAAGCCAAATGGCATGACCAGTCATTCATACAAACCTTCGTTTGTCTTGAATGTTGTCTTCCATTCATCTCCTTCCCTCATGCGAATCTGATGATATCCGCTTTTCAGATCAATTTTCGAAAAATAATTTGCCCCACTC
>JASDQU010501203.1:18129-44606 GCA_032191745.1 Picea mariana | reverse complement strand
TATTAAATATTCAAGAGTTTAATGCAATGAGGGTTTTTAGTTTTCCATTGATTTGGTATTCTATAGTGGTTATTGATGTGATGCGATACAAAGCCATGCACATCAAATGTGCATAGGCTCTTTGAATGTTAAAAGCTTTAAGAGTTTTGGTTATTGATTTAATATAAAGGTTGATGGTGAATGTCTTTGTTGTAATTTTAATTTTCTAACTGACTAAGTATGGATTCTGGAATGTCTATTTGAATGTAATGCATTTACGGAATTGGTGCATGTTGTGAGTTCTTCCATTGTGTGACTTTGATTGCAGGATCCCAAGTATTGCATCAAGTGGTATCAAAGTAAGAGGAACCTATGATTGAGTAGGAGAATGGGGGCACTCTTCACTTTGAAACTAGGGTTCTTCCTAGCCTTGGGTTTGACCTTGGGTTTGATTTTGTCTTGTAAGAGGAAAACCTAGATGTTTGCCTATAGTCCTACAAATCAATGACTTCTAGCAAATAATTGGGTTCTATCACTCCAAGAGACAAATCAATAGTCTTTAGGAAATGGACACAACAACTCTAAGAATTCTAGTGCTTCTAATTGTATGTGAATCTTTGTCAAGTAAATTTACTTTAGATTAATAAGTAAATTTTTAGATTTTGTTCTCTTGATAAGAAGTTAAATTATAATTAAGGGTAGTATCTGGTTTCATGTATTAGACTAGATGTTATTAAAAAACACACGATTACATCGGAGATAACCTTAGCTATGACCACAAGAAATAATGACTTTCTTGAAAATAATATCTAGCTTAAAATTTCCTTTTGGTCTCCGAGTAAGACCTAAAACTGCTTTTGATTAGCTAAGATCACGTCTTCTTCAAACATAAAGGAATAGGTTAATAACTCAAGATCCAAAGGCATATGGTAAGAATGAAAGTTTTCCCTTTACGACAATAACCAATTATTTTAGGTGGTATAATTTTTCATAAATAATAATCATGAATTAACTTGCATTCACGAATCATAACCAATAATAACTATTCTTACTACTAATTAACAATTAAATTGTTATAAATTTTACCCTTCCTAAAAAAAAAATAATTTACATATTCTTATATTTTATTTTTATTATTTTTTAAGATTACTATTATTATTGTTTAAGATTGTGCATATGTAAATTTGATTAGACATGTTGTCGATCCATATTCATCTAAGATGATATTAGATCTTTGATTATCTTACTAAAATGTACATATTATCTTTAATCATATTAATTTATGGTTAACCTGTTATCTTATATGATATGGATTTTTGATTATCTAAATGATGTAAGATCTTTGATTATACAAAATGTAATAATAAACTCAAGATATTATCTTTCTAGAATTTTGATGGGATGGGCAAGGCGAATCATAACATTTTCAAAGTTTCAAATCGAATATGAATATTTATATTTTCATTTTTCATATTTATATATTGTAATATCAACGATTCATCCATTCCTAAAGTGGAGATTATATTTCTTTGTGGAGATTATATTTCTTTAACTCTAAACATTTTTCAATGCTATAATAAATAGTTTTTCCATTTTTTATTTTTATGAACCTAAAATTTGGATTTGATATTCCATTTTTATTTATTTTTTATTTTTATAAACCTAAAATTTAGATTTGATATTCAATTTTTATGGACTTATAATTAATTACATTTAGATTTGATATTATCATTTTTATTGACTTATAATTAATTACACTTTCAACCAATAAACTTGTATTATAATTTAATTGGTTCAAAATTTTTAACAACCAATAAACTTATATTATAATTTAATTGGTTTAAATTTTTTAATTTATATTATAATTTCAATTTAGATATTTTTAAATATTCATTTTGGTGTTGTTTTTCCTATCCTAACCTAGGACCTTACATATTCACATGTTTATGGACCTTCCATATTCACATGTTTATCTTTATTGTCGTTTTTATTTTAAAAGTATTTCCTTTGAGTTGAATGGTTTAAGGTGCTGGAGGTTTTAGTAAAATAAACAATCTCATTGCATTTAATTCAATTTAAGGAAATTCATTGCATTTAGTTTAATTAAAGGAATTGTTTTTCTTTTATAATTACATATGTTTGATTTATGTTGTTTTTTTCGTTTACATTTACAAGTAGTTAGTTGTTATAGTTTGCATACGAGTTGTAAGTATTTTTGACAAGATTGAATCCATGTGTTCATCATTTACTTCAGAGAGAGAGTTAGGATTTTTGGCGATGTTCCAATCTATAAGTGAGTTTTGTCTTTTTGGAATTGCCTTATGAGATTGATTCTAGTTTTAGGTTTGTTATTTTTCT
Source organism: Picea mariana (assembly GCA_032191745.1). Classification (NCBI taxonomy): domain Eukaryota; kingdom Viridiplantae; phylum Streptophyta; class Pinopsida; order Pinales; family Pinaceae; genus Picea; species Picea mariana. Next base: position 42,269 of record JASDQU010501203.1, on the reverse strand, counting down.
CTTTTATCTATTTCTTTTTTCTTTTTTATTCATTGAAATAATTAACATTTACATTAACATCTTCTAAATGATTTATTTATTGACAAACTCTACACCTAAAAGATGTATTTTCTAATATTATTTTTGGATCCAACAATGTAACACTCTGGTTTTAACCTTTATGAACTAGAATGTATTATGTAAATGTGACTTAGACTGGTGAGCCAATAAAGTTGGAAAAGGGCTAAAGTGTCGATCCGGATTTATGACCGAAATGAAAGGAATAACAGAATGAATACAATAACACAGAGATATGGAGAACAACAATAGATATCCAGTAAATAATAACTTATATTGAATAAATAAAATAGGTTGAAACTGGAAAACTACAGAACTGGAAACAACTTGCTTGAATGGCGATAGTTATCTTTGAGAAACAATGTGGCTTGCTACACGCATCCATCTGAGTAGACTGATTACAATGAGGATCCAAAGGCCCTTTTAACATTACTCATGAATGCCAGGAAAACTCTCATCATCCAAAAACCTAACCCTAGGAGATGAAACGCCAAAAGTTATGTGGGTCCCGATGGGTAAGTTGGTACCTCAACTTTCCGGGGTTGTAACATTTGCATACGACCTCTGTTTTAGGCACATGATAGCATGTTGGAAAGGTCTTCTCAAGAACTACACATTATGCCATCAAACTTTGACTTTGTTTATAGTTTGCCTATGGCAAGACAAACAAACACTGTTTAGGTCCCCAAAACGACCCTGGAATACAAAAAGATGTGTTGACATGATAAATTCCAAAATACGCTAGTTGGATTAGGTGGGCGGACATCAATTTCCACCGGGAAGATGTGTAGGGCTTCAAACAACCTCGGAAGTGTAGAACCCGCAATTACAAAGAAGTACAGAAGAACGTGTTGAACTAAAAATTGTCAAGAGGAGCTAGTTGGAATGGGTGGGTGGGCACCAATATCCACCTGGATCAGTCCTCCCCCCTTAGGAAGCAATGGTCTCCATTGTATTGAGTTCCCCCATCACGTGAGGAAACTTTTCTTGAATTTGGCCTCGGGTGAGCCACTTGCCTTGGTGTAGGAGTTTTCATGCCTTTATAAGCTGATAAAGTTGAATCCTCTGTTGGAGAGTGCCATTGACCTGTGTGTCCACTATATGATTAGTGGATGCATGTTCCATGCAGTCAGGGTTGAGCTTTGTTGGTATCAACTGTTCCATGATCTCTGAGGTGTCCAAAATGGTGGAAAATATAGCCTAAGGAGGTCCATATTGAACATTGGGTACAAGCCAAGGAAGGGTGGAGTGTTGAGCTCAAAAGCATTGCTACCCATAGACTTGGTGATAGTGTAAAGCCCATAGTGAAGTTGGCAGAGCTTCTGATGGGGCTCTATAAGACTCTCTTTCTACAAATGTAACTAGACCTTGTCTTCCACCTGAAACTGGTGCAATACCCAATGTTGATCATGTTGTTGCTTGTACTTAGCATTGGATTTCTACAAAATCTTTTGGACCTGTTGGCATATGTGTTGAATCCGCTCAATGAATATGGTGGCTTTGTCGGCCTCAAACTGAACATGGGAAGATTCCTCCTGTGTGGTTGCAAGAGGTAGTGCAACATCAATGGGACCCAAGGGTTGGAATCCATGTCCTACCTGAAATGGGCTATGGTCTATAGAGCTATGGAGAGCCATGTTGTAGTTGTGTTGAACACAGGGAAGACTCTCATCCCATGTATGCAGATGCTTAGAGTTGTACATACACAGGATGTGCACAATCATCTAATTGGCGGCCTTTGTATGACCATTGGTTTGTGGGTGGAAAGAAGTGGATTTAGTGAAATTGGTGTCCAATAGTGATCAGAGAATGGACCCACACTCGTTCAAAGAAGAGCTTGGCAGTATATGCCGCTATGATGCTCTTTTTGTGGGTTGTGATAATGGCCATCTTCGAAAACCGATCAACCACCACAAATACACAATCATTGTTGTGCTTGGTGGACGGAATGCCAGACATGTAATCCATTGATATGGATTCCCAAGGAATCTTAGGAGTAGGAAGAGGGGTGTTTAAGCCTTGCTTCTTAATGGTTGGCTTGGAAATGGAACATGTAATGCAAGATTTGATATACTTGTTGACATCTTGTCGAAGTTTTGGCCAATAATTTGACATCTTGCTGATATAGTTCTGTAGAACTACCACAATTTTCTCCATGCCAAAATGTCCTGCCATCCGACTATAGTGACCCTCCCAAATCAGCTTTGCATGCTCACTTGTGGGAACAAAGAGATGGAATAGATGGCACAATATTCCATACTGGATGTGAAAATCGATGGCATTCGCTCCTATACCCAAGAGCTGACAGGTGGTGGTGAAGTCAGGGTCACATTGATAAAGTTGGGGCCACTCAGATGCCTCATGCCCATAGGAATGGAGCACTATGGTGAATGAAACAACGAGAGGGTGACTGAGGTAGTCAACGACACGATTTGAGCTCCATGTTTTATAATTGATGTTGAGATGGAACTGATGTAGGTATGTGGAACACTTTTGATGGCGGTCATTCTACAACTTCCCCTATGTCTATATGAACAATAGAGGCTTGTGATCAGTGTGGATGATTGTCTCCTTTCCCAGAATGTAATGTTTCCATTGAGGACATGATTGCACAGTGGAATACAATTCTTTGTCATAGGTGGGGTATTTTCAGACATTATCTGAGAGTGTCTCACTATGGTATGCCATTGGATGACCATGCTGAGTGAGAACTACACTGACAACATAGTCGGAGGCATCAATATCAATCTCAAATGATTGTTGTAGAGAAGGTAAGGAGAATATTGGATTTGAGCACAAGCGATGCTTTAGATCATCAAATGCTTGTTGTTGTGCCTTCCCCCATGTGAACTTTGCCTTGCCACCGTCCTTAGTTACTTGGCTGGGGGCCCATGCAATATGGGAGAATCCCAACACAAATCTTCGGTAAAAGTTGGCAAGTCCCAAGAAACTCCGAATCTTGGTTAGTGTGGTCGGTTTTGTCCAGTCACGAATGACTTCGATCTTAGCTAGATCCACATGTACCCCATGCTCATCAACAATGTAGCCCAAGTATTGGACCCTGTTCATGCCAAAGGAGCATTTTTCCGAGTTGGCATATAGATTGTGCTTCCAGAGAGTGCCCAAAACCTGTTGAATATGTTGCATGTGCTCCTCCCAAGTTCTGTTGAAGATGAGGATGTCATCCAGATATACCACCACAAAAGAGTTGGTGAAGGGTCTCAATACATCATCCATAAATCTCATGAAACTTTTTGGTGCATTTGTTAAGACAAAGGGCATGACCAACCATTCAAAGAGACCTTTTTTAGATTTGAAAGTTGTCTTCTAGACATTGGTTGGTTCGATGGGAACCTAGTGGTAGCTAGACTTTAGGTCAATATTGTTGAAGAAACTTTCCCCCTTGAGTTGGTCAATAAGGTCATCAATTCGGTGAATTGGGTATCGATTCCTGACTGTGATTTTGTTTAATTCTCTATAATCAATGCAGAGCCACCAGGTCTCGTCTTTCTTCTACACCAACACAACGGGGCTTCCGCAAGGGGAGGAGTTGGGTTGGATGTGACCCTTTTGAAGTAACTCTTGGATTTGGCACTTGATTTTCGTCATTTTCCATCAACAAGCGATGATAGACTAGTCCATTAGGCAGTGGGGAAACAGGGGTTAGATCAATTGGATTCTTGACTTGGCAATACATCAGTACCCCGATGGGTAAGGAGAAGATGTCTCTATACTCTTCCACGATCCTGTCCACTTTATTCTGCTTCAAACAGAGGCTCTGTATAGAGGTCACGGATGTGGCGACGACCTTATCTTTACTGCGAGCATGGATCACAGAGACGATGAACTTCCCAATCTGTGAAATGACTGTTGATGATGAAAATCGCAATGAGAAATTTATCCCGCAAAGTATTGCTAAAGCCTATTATTTAAACTATGCTAATAAGATATAATACTAGTAGGTGGGACCCCCTTGTAGACTGGAGGCTCAGAGATAGCCATATCACACACTTTATGCTTTTGTTTTGATGTTGCTTACAAGGTCTTATATGGTTGATGATGCAGTCTTGGTCTCGTTTTGACAAAATGACAAGTGGATGATGCATTTTATGGGATGTTATGTTATTCAAAGCTTTAATTTTTTGTTATGATTGACATATATGAGTTTGATTACAGACTGTGTTAATTGAGAATTTTTTAAGAAATTGAATGTGGGACAGTGAACAATTTTGACACACAATAATTGTTTAATTGGTATTGGTATCTTTTGTATTGAATATAGAGTTGTTTTTATGGATTACTTGATTTGTTTAATGAACAATATTCATTTTTTTCCCTACCATTCTCTCACTTTTTCGCACATTACAAGTCCCCTCGCCTTCCCATATTCACTATCCACTCCATGTTCTTAAAATCAAATTATAGTTAAGTTAAACTCTGTATTATAACAGTTGAAGGATGGTACATGGATGAGTTACAATGATATACTCTTTTGATTTATGATACAGTTGATTGTTTGATGATTTGTTGAGAAGTAATCATGGTCTACCCCCCTTCATTTTAACACTTTTCACTCAATACAATCCCTCACATATCACAGAACCCTTATTCACCCCCTGCTCATTGACAAGTACTAAACGATTTGTATGGATTGGATTGCATGAGTCTGAGGTATTGCTGAGCCAAACTTTGTTTCATATTTAAAGAGATGTAATGTATGGTTGTTGAAGAAACTAGTTGATAATCAATAATGCATACATGAATGAGATTTTTCATTAGAGGTATCCATGGTTGGGGTAACATAGGAAGAGGAAATTGGAACAGGGGCCCTAGAAGGCCAAGGTTTTCTATACATTTTGATGCAGACTCGCAAGAGTTGAGCCAACTATTTCAAGATGGATTTTTTAACTGGATTGGACAAGGAGTGGTCCAGCCTAGGCTAGAAAGGCCTCCCTTCCAAGCCCCACATGTCCCTGGTATCACAGTTCCCCCTCATGTCTCATTACAATCTGAAGTCCCTGAAAATGGTGGATGACAAGAGATTGTCCATTTGACAGTCTCCCAACATTGTGGCTGGCCTAACTTGTCTCTACCTGCTCCTCCACCTGTTAATCAAATTGTCCAAGCTTCCCCTGCCCACTCACCAATACAGTCTTCCCATGCAAGCAAAAGGTTAAAAACCGAGGCCCACCATACTCCTGACAAAGAAAAAGTCGTTCCTACCCCCTCCTCTCCCTCAAATGACTCTGCCAAATCCGTGTCATCCCACATGCATTTGAGATATGATTTCTCTCATGTTATCAGTGAGATTAGGCCTAAAGGCTCCACACAACCTAAAGAAAATTTAGAGAAATCAAAGGGTGACAACAACAACAAGGGGAATATTTCCTCCCAAAGTGGCAAATATGGGTTTTAAGTGTTTTTATTTATTGATTGTTGAGAACAATTGACTTATGAAATTTTGGATATCACACTATTTTTTGGATATATGGATAATATCATTTTGGATATAATTTCAATTATCATTGATATAAATTATCAAATTATGAGAGTGATGATGAGAGCCACAAGGAGGGATGTGTTTGATTGATTAACTAGTTGTGTTATGCTCATTAAAGAACTGAACGGAGTCACAAGGGGTCCCACCTACTAGTTATTATTTATTAAAAATCCTTATTATGATTTTATTACTTTCCCCCCTTAACTAAAAAGTTGGTTGAATTTTAGTTAACTTAACTAAAGAGGTAGTTTAACTACTTCAACTAATTCATATTTCTTAAAGGTAAAAGGAAAAGGAGGAACAAGAGGAGAATAGAAAGAGAAAGCATACTAAGGTCCGCTCTTTGAGTTTTATTGAGACAATTCGGTTTTCATTCATTATTTGATTCATTGAAAGCCTAATTCTCTTTTATGATAGCAGGGTCCTATTGTAGACAACAAGATTCAGGGATGAATTTCATCATTCAAACACTTGTTTTTCAAAGGTGTTGATTTATCTTCGATAGTCTGTGTAGACTTGTATGTTTGTGAATTAAATTTCATGACTGATAAAGGCTATTGTGCAGAGTCAAGTGGGAAACAATCTATGGAAAGATGATCCAACTTTTAAAGTTCGATTTTTTACTTATGTCAAAATTCCTTTTGTATGGTTTTCATCAAGGACATCTAAGTTTGACTTTGCTCCAAACTTCCTTAGAGAATTTTGTAAACAGAACGATTCTTTTGATAATTTGGAATGGAATAAATGATTGCTTTATGTCTCATCTATGCTGATTATTGACTTGGTGTTTTTACTTTTGTCTCTATATTTATTTATGCATCTGTTATATTCATAAAATTACATAAATATTAATTTTTTCAGCAATCTTTAATTCATAAAAAAATCGGCCGAAGCACTTGTAATCAATACTTGTGAATTAGGAAATCATTTTTGATGGCTATAAACATAGGGTGATATTCCCGTCTATCTTTCTTTAGCTAAGTAAGATATGAAAATGCTTGAGTAAGATCATTTCATAACTTTTCCTCAGCATTTATTTGGCGACCATACTGGGGAGATCTTCGATATCTCTCTGGTTGATTTTTATGCTTGATTATCATCGAATACATCTATTTTTCTGATATTGATTCTTTGACTGTTTTATTTATTAATGACTGTACCTATTGCAAGGAAACCCAATATTGATCCCGGTCTTCAAGATCAGACCAACATTGCTTTAAATATGTTTAACACCATTTTAGACACTACTAATACTTGGGTTGAGCTTAATCGTTCATGGGAAGCAATTGAACAAGACATAAGTGCCCAAGAACATTGGGAAGCTAGACATAGAAAACCTAGAAATCATCCATAACCTTCATTTTCTCTTCAGCTTTGACCTTCTTTTCATGTCCTTAGACCCTCGTGTTTCTAGGATAAGAAGAGGCTTATCACCTGAAATTAATCCTATTGTTGAAATAGGAAGAAGGAACGTCGTGTTATCAAACCAACAAAGTGATCTAAGGAGAACCTTGTCTAATTCATCTAGTTCGTCTTTCTCTGCCTTACCTATCATCCAAAAGATGGCACCTAGTGGTGGTTCTGGTGGCACTGGAAGTTCTTCTTCCTCTCAGTCTTCAACTTCATCAGAGATTGGTAGCTTATGTAGTCACCAAGTCCCTGTCCAGTATACCACAAACCCCACCAAATTCATTAAAAAGTATGGGATTTTTCAATTTGAAGAAGATGCTACAACCACACCATGGCATGTTTCCTCTCCTCTTAACATAGAACCTGCTACTCGTCCACTTCTTAAATTCAAAGAGCATCTTCCTAGGTTTTCAGGGAATAACACTATCACTACAAATGAACACCCGGTGGCATTTTCTAATGTTTGTCACAACATAGGAGCCAATGACAACGGTATTTGCATGTGATTATTTGTCAATTCCCTGGAAGGAAAGGCTGCGACTGATTTCTTTGACCTTCCTCCTAATATTCTATCTACTTGGGAGGAGTTAGTCTGTTGGTTCAAATCAACCTATGGGCAATCTAAAATCCCATATGAGCAGTTACGGGAGTACAATAACATCGCTTATAAGGATGGTGAGACCATCAATTCCTTCAACTTGTGTTTCACCAAGTTATACAATCAAATCCCTGAACTTATTCGACCTCAGAACCAAGCTTCTTTCATGCATTATTATAATGCATTACCTTCCCCCTACTATCATAGGCTTGAGGAAAAATCCATTGATATCCTCGGTTCTTCTCTGCATACTTGTTTAGAGTATGAAGAACAACTTGAAAGAACAGGTCTTCCTCAGGGAGAATCAGTTAAATAGACAGACATGTCCACCCTCTTACATATTGTACAAGACATGAATAATCGTATGCTAGCATATGAGCAAAAGGGAAATGTCTCCCCTCTTACCCCTAGAGCTTCATCCTCTTTTGCACCTCCCTTTAGAAATCCAAATGAAAATAATTTTTAGCCCAAAGCTATCATGCCTCATATTTGGTGTAACGTTTGTGAGGAACACCATGAGGAAACCACATGTGAAGTAAAGAAGAGTGCCAGAGATAATATCTTTGGTAAAATATTGGAAACTACCATTGTTGTCCTAGATTTTGCAGAGCCAGAAGATGTCATGATCATCAATACTAGGAACAAATCCTATGCTCCCAAAGGCAAATATGATCTTCCTCGCAATTCTTCTAGCCCAAGATCATCCGCACCAGCTGCTACTTTTCAGGTTCCTAAGGTTCCTAACAGTCAAGGGACTACCTCCCCTCTCCCCTCTTCCAAATACAATATTCTAAATCAATTGGCCAACATCAAAGCAGATGAAACCCTTTCGGACATGGTTATCGTCCCTAAACAACATAGGCATCTAAAACAATTCATGGAAGGAAAATCTTCTGTTGTAGCCAACCTCTCTGAAGAGGTAAATGAAGAGGATTCATCTGTAAATAAAGTAGGTGTACATAAATTTATATACCCTATAAAAAATCCCCCTTTTTATATTTCTGTAAATATTATGGATAAGATCGTCCATTGTTTCCTCATTGACTTCGGTTTTGGCCCAAGTGTAATGTCGAAGATTATTATGGAAAAGCTAGGCTTGTCTTGTACAAATAAAAAATTTAGAAGCATGCTCTCTTATAATAGTCTACAAGAAATGACCATAGGTGAAATCAAAGACATGACCTTGGTTTTGTGCGCACACCTTGAAATAAGGACAACCCTTAATATTCAGGTAATTGATATGCCAGTAAGAAATTAATCAATCATCTTGGGAAGAGATTGGAAAGCTTTGACAGGTGGATACCTCTCACTTGACGGGACACACTTATCTGTTCCTCGGAATGGTAAAAAAATCACAGTCCTTTGAGAGGGGAGGATTTCACCTTACATAGAAAGTGTTCCACAACCTAATATGAATTATATCAAAGAAGACCTAGGGATGTATTCCATTTTTGTCGAGGAGGATAACATTCCCTTGGAACAAATTGACTTTAGACGATAGTATGTGGCACATGCACTTTGATGGTTCATGCTCTAATGAAAGAAACAAAGATGGCATTATCTTGTACTCTCCTGTGGGGACAATTCATAAACTTTCTTATAGGTTGGAGTTTTCTTGCACAAACAATGTCACTGAATTCGAAGCTTTATTATTAGGCATTGGAAACGCCTATAATTTGGGTTGTGGTCACCTTACAGTTTTTGGGGATTCTGAGCTTGTTGTGAACCTTGTACGTAAGATATACTCTCCTAGCAAAAAGTTTATGAAACGATACGCCAAAACTGTTTGGGCACTTATCTCAAACCTACTATATTTCAACATTACTCATGTTAAGAGGGAATTGAACTCAATAGCTGATCGGTTAGCTATTTTTGCAGCCTCTCCTAATCGACAACTTTTGCCACACAGACTTGATTGTACTTTTCAATCTCTATACCGTCCATATATCCCTGACAATATAGAATAATGGAAGGTCTTCCCTAGCAATGAGAGCATCTGTGCTTTCATTCAAAATGAACCCTATAAGCCCAAGGAAATTATATCCATGGAAGATAACAAGATTCCTAAGGGCTTGACTCCTCTAGAAAGTTCATTTTCATCGAGTGATGTAGGCAAAAAAGAGAAACATAAAGAAGAGGAGTCAAAAAGGAAGGTGGGTGAAACCATCTCCTTGAACATTGGGACACACGAGTCTCCAAAGAATGTTAAAATAGGTGCACAATGTTTTGATGAAGAGAAAATGAAGTTTGCCACTCTGCTTGGAGAATTTCAATATGTTTTTTCTTGGTCTTATGAGGATCTTCGTGGTTTTGATCCCACTCTTATACAACATGCCATTCCCATCAAGGAAGGCATAAAACCAGTTAGGAAAAAACAAAGACCTATCAACACTGCATTGGAAGAAATTGTTCGAAAGGAGTTGGAAAAACTCTTGAAAGATGGAATCATCTTTCTGGTCAAGTATTATAAATGGGTTTCCAATCTGGTTCCCATTCGGAAAACAACTGGTCAGATCATATTATGCGTTGATTATTGTGCATTAAATCAGGATAGTATTAAATATCACTTTCCTCTCCCTAATATGGAAATGATTTTGCAACAAGTTGCAAGGTCATAGATGATGTCCTTACTTGACGATTTTTCTGGTTACACTTATCTAATGCAGGTGCCACGTTTCAAAGACCTATGCAAATAGATTTTGATGACTTGATCGGCAAGATTATTCATATCTATCTTGATGATCTAATCGTGTACTCTAAAAGACTATCAATTGTCTCGAAGTTTCAAGAATTATGGTTGGGTCCTTTCACAATTGCTTTTGTCCTAGGTACAAAATATTACATTCTAAAATATTTACGAGAGCAATTTTTTTTCTACAACACTAACGGTTCTCACTTTAAACACTACGTGGAACCAACTTGAAAAGTTTAACGCTGTTTGGATTGTTCTGTATATTAGTAGTTCAATTCAATTTTCACAGTTTTCACTACTTCTTTTCAATTCTTCTTTTACAGTAGTTTATATTCTGCTTCCATTTTAGTAGTTTTCCTCCTACTGTTTGCATTTTTGTCATTTTGTTTTCTGTTGTTTTAAATTTTGTAGTTTCATTCTGTTATGACATTTCTTGCTTTTGTTCTTTTCAGTTTCAATTTTTGTTCAATAATAAGATGTTGGATCAGTTCTTCCACAATGACACTCTTGTAGGGTATTGTTAGTCAATAACAATCAAACAATCAATCTCACACAACTATTACGATGTTCCCCCTGAAGGCATAATTGAATTTGTTATCTGCTTTCACTGCTGTCTTATGAGTAAATTGGTTACCTCCTGCTTCTGCTTCCCATTTCTTCATCCATGAGTATATTGGTTACCTATGGTATCTTGTACAATTGTCTACCCAAAGCAATAATAACATTGCAGGGTCTAGACTCATACAAAACATGTTGCTTCCACAAATATGGCTGACCTAAAAGAACATGACACACTTCAATGGGAGAAATATCACACGATACCTTGTCTTTGAAGGGAATGATGTTGTAGGCTAGACTATACTATTGGCTGACGTGGATATCTCGTCCTTGGTGATTCCAACCAATGGTGTAGGGCTGCAGGTGTGGTGTTATCACTAGGTCCAACCACTTGAAAATCTCTATTGAAATCAGGTTCTTCTGACTGCCTCTATCGACAATGAAATGCAACGGAGTTCCCTTTACCCACATCTTTGAGTGAAAGAGGCATTCCCCTTCCTCTGGTTCATCTGGTTCACTTGGTTGGACTTTGGTGGTAGTGATAGTGGAACTGGTTTCAACATCGATGATCCACTTCCCACTTTATGGATTTGATTCAGAGTCATAATATTCCTCTAACTCAAAAGATTTCAGCTTGGTCACTAGTGACTGCTTGGAGCGACATTCTTTAGTGTTGTTCCAAAGGATTTTATGGTATTCACACCATTTTCCCATGTCCTTCGACTTCTCATTACCCTTCTTGGGTTGTGGCTTGGACTGGTTGTCCTGAGAGTGAACATCTTTTCTCTATCCCTTGTTTTGTGGGTTGGGGCCACCTTTTCCTTGCTTTGGCTGTGAGGAGTTTGCGGATCCAAACTCTCGCCTCTTCTGCTTAAATTTTTTCTCGATCTTGACATCATATCTATAATCCGCACCTAATGATGCGATGTCCAGAAACTCCATTTTTGTTTGAATGTATCTATTTAAATGGTCGTGGTATTTGAGCACCAGATTTCGTTCAGAGTCTTTGATAACCAATTTGGTGCGCAAGGTATGGAAAAATATTGGTGAAATATGGTATTGTCTAGTCCATTTCCTGATGCAGTGTGGTCCATCTTGTGTACTAGTCCTCGTAGCTTCCAACAGGGTAGTATTGTTCTTTAATGTCATCCCTGAAGGAATCCCATGTGGGGGCGACCACAAATATTGTAGATTCCTCTATGACCCTTTTCTCAGAGTAAGTATCCCACCAGTCCTTCACATAGGGGATGACCTTGAGGAGTGCAAAAGCAATATTTTCCTATCAGAAAAATTGTGGACCGAAAATACCCTTTGAGTAGATTCATCCATTTATCTACAACATCTCCATTTATCAGTCCTTCAAATAATGGAATATCAAAATTTACTTGTACCTTGAAGGGGATTGCATGGATGCTTGGTGTTGGCCCTTGACCAAGTTTTGAGGATCCTTGGTCATGTTGGACCTATTTTTGGGAATTCGACAGGATGTCGAAGACGGAGCGCAAGAAGAAGCAGAGATTGCGGGATCTTAGCCCCCTTTTAGGGATTTTTGGGATTTGGGATTATGTAACGGGAATGGGGATGTCGGCCCATGGGTTTACCCATGTTTAGGCCCAATTTTGTGATGTATAAATAAGTAGTTAGGTGATGTAAGAAGTAGACCTAGTAGGCCGGTCTGCTAAGTGATAAGTGAGTATGAATGGATAAGTGTGAATGACAAGTCAGTTGCAGGTGGTGCTAAGTGCAAGTAACAGTTGAAAGTGCTTTGTCTGTGTCTGCAAGGCTGAGTGCAAGTGGTTGTAAGGGACTGTATGACAAGGATGATTTTAGGGGCTAAATTTCGCTCATGGGCTAATTTTCCAAGGTTTTCCCAAAAAAAAGATTTGCTATTCTAAAAATGATTTGCCCAAATTCTATAGGATAAAATTATTTTACCTTAAAAATCGCCAAACTTTTATACAAACCTTATAAAATCCTTAGAAATTTGAATATTTTTACAAAAATATCGCGAAACATTTATAGTTGGCATATGAAGGATTAGTAAGATTCACCAAGGTTTCTACATTTTAAAATAAATTTCCATACTTAAAATCATCCCTGATGTATGTAGGCTTTGTGTTGTAACCTAGCTTGGGGAAGGAGGATCTAGCGAAGAGTGCATAGATATCCTGTCCTCTGCGAATTTGATCTGAAGGCTCTGTGCATGTAAGAAAGTTCAATAAAGCTAATAAATAAGATGAAGAGTTGGTGGACGTATCCCCAGGGTGGGGGTGAACCACGCACATCCTGTGTTATGAATGCTTTGTGCGATGCATTAATGTGTTTATGTATTTACTTGCTTAGTGCTTTGATATTGATGAATGATAGGTATATCTGTTGATGTTGAATAATGTGAATGAATGCTAGATCTAATCTCTATTTGTATGCTTAGTGCTTGGATCTGTTGAATCAATTGAATACTACGTTGTGCTATAATTAGGGTTTATTTGCGCTGTAGACAAAGATTGAATACTACTGAACTATAACTGCTAAGTGCTATGTAAGGTGTTACAATCACATATCTATGTCCTAGCTAAGGTTGCAGACACTGGAGTCCTGCAACCACCCCTGCCTCTACCTCGGGTGAGACTTCATCTGCTTCGCAGGTGTTGCCGAAAGGGCCAATAGTTAGGGTTTTGTTGGTGCACTATTGTAGCATTGAACCCTCGGTCTTCCCTTGTGCCAACACTTGGTGAAGATACATCTCCTGTGGGCACCTCCCGAAGGATCAATGTGAACTTGTCCATAATTTCGTTCCTTTGTCGCACAAGGGATTCCTCGAGAAAAATTTTAAAAGGATCTCCTACTCCATAATATTTATTCTCATCCCCCATGGGTTTTTGTCGAGCTTGACATGACTGATCTTACAAAGGATTGACTGGTTCGAGTCCCAACTTGTTGTACCCAGATCTTGTCGGGGACATGCATGAAGAAAAATAAATGAAAAGCAGATCAATTTGATACCATTGATCCGGATTTATGAGAGAAACAAAAGGAATAATAGATTGAATACAATAACACAGAGATATGTAGAACAACAACATATATCTAGTGAACAATAACTTCTATTGAATAAATAAAATAGGTTGAAACTGTAAAACTACAGAACTAGAAACAACTTGCTTGAATGGTGGTAGCTATCTCTGAGAAGAGATGTGGCTTGCTACGTGCATCCGTTTGAGTAGTCTGATCAAAATGAGGCTCCAAAGGCCCTTTTAACATTATTCATAAATACCAAAACCCTAGACATCCAAAAACCTAACCCTAGGAGATAAAACACCAAAAGTTATGTGGGCCCCGATGGGTAAGTTGGTACCTCAACTTCTTGGGGTTGTAAATTTTTCATATGACCTCCATTTTAGAGACGTGATAGCCCGTTGGAAAGGTATTCTCAAGAAATACAAATTATTCCATCAAATGCTAACTCCGTCTACAGTTTGACTATGGCAAGCCAAAAAAACACTGTTTAGGGCCCCAAAACGGCCCTAGAAATAAAAAAAGATGCGTTGACATGAAAACTTTCAAAATAAGCCAGTTGGATTAGGTGGGTGGCCACCAGTCTCCACCTGGAAGATATGTAGGTCTTGAAACAACCCCGGAAGTGTAGAAACCACAATTACTAAGAAGTACATAAGAACGTACTGAACTAAAAACTGTCAAGAGGAGCCAATTGGAATAGGTGGGTGGCCACCAATATCCACCTGGATCAAGTGCCTAAGAAATGTAATACAACTATATTTATCAATAAAATACACCGATGGCTGCAAGATGAGAAAGGACAAGAGATAGGGAGCTATGATTCCACGAGAAAGGGGGGTTAAGGGGCTAAGTCTTTTTATTATATTTTATTTTCCCATTTTGGTTTTAATTGAGAAAAGTGGTTACATGAGCTTCTTGGCTTTTGTAATTATATAAACAATTCTTTGGGTTGTTTGAGAGTTTCTCTTGGTTAATCATTTCATTTAAGAATTTCTCATTTCATTCTTGATGAATTCATGTGCTCTTGGGGGGGAGGATGGAAACGAATGGTTGGAGGAGGAGAGCCATTACTAGATGGTTGTAATATATTATTGATCATTCTAGGAGGAAATGGATGCATGTGTGCATGATATTGATGGTAGTTCAGAAAGAATTGTCCACAACTATGAATCCTTGGAGTTTCCAGTAGGGATATTTTCTGAATAGTAGCACTGGACCCCTGGAGAGAAATGGAACAACTTGAGGGACCACATGGTAGAGAAAGGTGTTCATTTCTTTGGTTTGTGTAGGTTGAGGGGGAAAGAGAGATGGAAATTTGGATTTGTTGTGTGGTTGGGAAACCTAAAAGCTAGTTAGCCAACTGTTGTGTGTTTTAGATTTGGCCTAGGACCCATCCTTGTGGATTCATAGCCTTGGCTCGGGGGTGACCTGCTGTTGAGATTACATGAACAAAAATATCTATGGTTGGGAGGAATGCCCTTTTTCTGCAACTAGTTGGTGAGTGTTTACTTGCAAAGATAAGTGCTCTCTGTGGTTTATGTACAATGCATTTTCCACTGTGTATTTAATTATCTCTGAGGTGTATTTATGTGTGCATTCTTCCTGGTTATTTGTTGTGTATGGAACACTATTTATTTCTTTTATGTTGTAGCATGGATATTGATTAATGCATGTGAGTCTTTCATCCTTGATTTCATATTAATTATTATCAGAGTTTGAAATTGGTTTAGAAGTGAGTTTTTGAGGTAGCGTGCCCAGCCTATGGGTGGGTACATTACAAACAAGAATCATATTACTCTAAGTATATATTAAACCCAATATGCTCTAAGTCTATCTTAAACCTAATATGCTTCTACTCAAATTGAACTCTACATAGATATTGGCACACATAATTATTTAGTTTTGGACCTAGCTTATGCTAGACTTAATAAATCTACTCAAATTTGTGCCCCTAGAATGACTTGCAAAGCATGGTTTCATTTCTCCAACATGACTATCATATGTCAGTGACTTCTTCTTCTTTCTCTTCCTCTTCACATTCCTTTTAGACTTTCATTTTCTAGTAGCTAGACTTTCACCAGAAGAGGGAGAAGGACGAATAATAGATTTTTTTGATGAAGAAGATAAAGGATCAATATCAATTCGATTCCCATGACACAAGTTTCTTATATGAGAATCATCAAGATATTTCAATACGTTCAAAGTGGTCCACAACCAAACTAGTAGTCCACCATTCAACCCAATAATGTTCAAAGTGGCCATAAAGCGGGCACCAACATTACCAAATAAAGGAAAATAACAAGAACTCCCTTAGGGATGGGTCCCTTAGTTGGTATCCTCAAGAAATTTATCCATGATGTTAGTATGCATAGGTTTGTCCCTTATGATATTTTTCATGTCTGAAAAATTCTTACATATTGATTCTGGAAAATCAGTGGTATAAAAACTCATTCCTTCTAATAAGTGGCTCCATGATTTCAAATGAAAGAATAGGGTTCCATATTGGTTGGTAGATTTTTTATTCATCTACCTAGAATAAACAATCCAAAAGTGGTGGTATAGAGACAACCTTAGGCCAACTACACAAATAGACACTCCACTAAAAATTCCTAAGAGAAACATAGAAAACAAATAGCTTCTCCAAAACTTTATCCCATGTGAATAATGTACTGATTCCAAGGAAAAGAAAAAGTGGAAAGGGACCTTCCAAAAAATAGCATAGGTTGATAAAGCCCAAAGACCGATGAATGAAGGAGTGAGAAGTAGTTACCTTGACCTCCATGTAACAACCCTACCTAGTTCAAGTAACCCTCACTTCATGGGGAACCCTCTAGGGGTATTGGAAGTGTGATGCAACATCTACCTTAGGTACCAAGAGAATTTCGTCACAACCACCTTTGAGATAACTAGGAAAGGTTTAGAGCTACCAACTGATAGTCGGTGTCTACGAAGTACAATCAATAGTTGGGACCGAATTTATGGGAAAGGTAGCTATGCCCAAAGCTCTGAAATCCCATATACAATCAACCAATGGAAACCCCATATACAATCAATCTCTTATGCTTGGTCAAGTATCAGAGGAGAAATATCCTCATGTTTAACTCCTATGTTAGACGAGGCTCGCTCATATGCCTATACAAAAACTGGATTTTTACACTCCCTAAGTAATACTCGTATGCTAATTTACTAGCCTTGGATAATTTTCTCTCTACTGTAATCCAAGGCCTTAACCTCGACTAATTTTTGAACCCCAGAAGAAAAAGTGTAGTGCATTTTAAATTTAGTGTTCATTTTTAGCAGTCGTTCTTTACTTAAAGGGTATGGAAGTGTAACTGATGTTGTTTGAGACTCTTGCAAAGTGAAACTTATAAGAACACTATCAAATAAATATTTACACTAATTCTAAAATTAAAAAGATTTTCAAGAAATAAAAACTCATGAACAACTAATTTAAACCTTGAAATGCATTTTTTCTCTTTTCAATGCCAAAATGCACTAATGCAACTTTTTCCTAAATGTAGGAAAAGAAAAACAATCAAACAAAATATTGTTCTTTGTTCTTTTTCCTTTGAAATTCTTTTCAATATCGGAAGACTGTTTTTTCCTATACTAAGATCTTTTTCTTTTTCAAATATAAATGTAGAGACCTAAATAACAAAAAACTAGGCTCCTTTTTTTCTTCTTCTTTATACTAAATGAAAAACTAAAGAAAATATGCTAAAATAAAGAAACAAATTCGTTTTGTATCTTTATATCTGAAGAAAAAAGGAAAGAATAAAATAAAAGTACTAAACTTAGGTTTCATCTATGATCACAACAACAATCAAGAAACCAAGGCCCTAAGAACACGACTCATCTTATAGTTATGCAATCAAAGAAAATATTTAAATAACCCAAGGAAGAATAAAAATAAAATTATTTTCTTCTCAAATTTAATACTTCAACAACCTTCTATATAAAACAAGAAGTTTTAGGGAAAAAATCCCCAAGAAAGATCCACAAAAAGAAAAAATGGGGCTTCAAAAGGTTGAAAAACAAGCAAAACAATCGCTTCTCAGGATGAAAACACCCCTTTTATCACTTTAGGGAGAGTATATAAGATTAAATACACACTTAATACTTGTATAGGGGGCATATGTATGTGCCCAAGTCTTCGAAAGGGAACATATATGACCCATAATTCTAGAAAATTTGTTAAGCAGTTGTATGCAATTTACTCTTAGATAAGAAGCATATGTATGTTTTTGTCATCAAAGGAAAGAGTGCATACACCCTAAGAACCCAATAAAAAATTGCAAAACCCTAGGTATAAATCCTAAAACAAGGATAGTCTTTTGAAAATACCAATTTAAGTGGCTTAGATAGAAAGAAGGCCAAAATTCAATAGAGAACAAGGAGAAAGAAAATCCAAAAAGGGCCTAAAACTATAAAAGAACCAAGAAAATGTTTTTCTTGTAATATTATCTAACTTCATTTATTTCTAAAATTGACAGTAGGATTCATAGACTCAAAGGAACTAAAAATATCTCAGAAAACCAAACAAAATTTCTAGAAAGGCCAAGGAAAGTTGAAAAACTCTCTCTTAGGAGATGTATGTGATTGTGCACATAACATGATGCATATGTACATGCATGTCTTAAGGGTCAACAGTGTATACGCACCTAAAAACATAGTAGTTTGTGTATGCAAACTCAAATATTCTATAAAAATTGGAAAAAAAGGGACAGAATGCTTGCAAAGGCACATGTAAGACTCTGAAGAAATAAACTACTCAATAAAGACAAAAAAAAAATCAAACAAACAGGAAAAAATAATCGCAAGCACCTATAACTAACCCACAAAGGAAACAATCCCTAGTGTGGTTATCGATTATGTTATAGAGACATTTCCCTATGGATATGGATTACAACCACAATAGAATGAGGACCTTTAAAGAGTGAACTCAATCCCATAAATTATTTACACATAATATAAGTAACTAACTAATCCTTATAAAGAGAATGAAGACTAACCTTGTATTGTAAGTTTGATGTCAATCCACAGTTCAATATTTCTCTGAGGCTCCAATCCTTTATCTTATTACATTCACACACATAGAGAAAGATGTTGTAGGAGAGGTAGTTATCTGAATAACTAACTTTAAAGAATTTGACAAGTAAAGCCAATTAGTATTCTAAATTACTGGAAATTAAATGAAACATTCATTCAATAAAAACTTAAAATTGGACGGGAAATATATCTCTTTGTTAAGTAGAAAACAAAAAATAAGATTATTACAACCTGTTTTTATTGACAATGTTCCTCTAGAACCTAGATCTGGGTTCCTCCACTGGGTGAATGAAGCTTAATTGCACCTTTTAATTCTTCACTTATACCAGTCCAAGGAATAAGTAATTATTCTCTCTTATCATATACGAAGGAGTGAATCTCACTGGAAACAAAGGTTTTCAGGCCTAAGGCAGATATCCCTAACTCACAATTAGGGCTTGTAGACTCTGCAAAGAAATTACCATAATAAGGATGCTTCAATTATGATTCTTCTCTCCTCTAGCCTTAGGTTCATTTTATACCCTCACCAAGTGGTTGGAGTGGTTACAAATAATTTAGAAGGGAACTTGGGTTTAAGTACTATTCATTTAGGTTTATCAACATTATCAATGCCCCCAACATGACTTGTAGTGGCTAGCGACATGTCTCCAACATGACTGGAAAATGTTGGTGGTGTTTGTATAGTATGAATATACGTGACTAGACTTGTTCCCCTAGGATAACTTGAAATGGTTGGTTTCTTGTCCTCAACATCACTTGAAAAGGTTTTTGACATATGCCCAACATGACTATCGGAGGTTGGTTTTGTGCTCCTAGAATGAGAACTAGAGTAAAATGTTGAGGGGGATCACCTCTTTCACACACAGATGTGGGTAAAGGGGGCCCTGCTACATTTCATTTTTTACAGTGGGAGCCATAAGAACTTTATCTTAGTTGAGGTTTTAAACATATTGAAGCTTCCAATGATGACACATCTTCAACAATACACCATCATATGGTTGATGCTAGTTTGAGAGATCCATGTCACCCATCAGTGCTTCCTATCCTACAACATCAAACCGTTCAAGGATGAGGCATTATGTGATTTTGTCCCACTTTATGTCTATGATGTTCTTTTAGGAAAACAATATGTGTGGAAACATCGTGCTATCTATGAGTATGGGCCCTGCGATGTCATTGTTGCTCTAGGAGGTCATATCTATAGGGAACCATAGGTATCTCTAACTACTGCCACTTCATTGATATTAGAAAAACAATGTTGCAAAGTAATCTCTGAGGCCAAAAATATTTTCCTCTTCATGGTCTAGTCAGAAGGTGAATAGAAGGCCACTATGACCATTGCAACCTCATCCCAAGAACTTTCTATCCAGCAGAAGTTGGTAAACAAGATTGTAGAGGAGAAAATATATATTTCTACTTCACCTATGGTTGTGCCTTTGCACTATTACGTCCCACATTCCACTGACTTGGTTCACAGTGCTTCCTTACCCAATGGTCCAATCTATAAACTCTCCCTTCTAGAGAATGAGAGTCTTATGTATGTTCATGATAGATTTATTTTCCATGGCCCTTTTCAGGTGTGCTTGGATTTCCAACCATTAGCCCCCATTGATATAGATATTCATATTTCATCTTCATTGATAAATTCCTCCCACACTCAAACAAACGAAGATCATTCAACTATATTTTTTGAACGTACACGACATCTCCACCAATAGGTTCATGACATCCTTCCATAGGCAAAGTACAAGTAAGAGATTACTTGTACCTCATTTATTTCTTGATAACATGACTTGTTCCAACTAAAGTATCTCTTGAAAATGAAAGAGCCATACTATATAAATTAGCAATAACATATAATTTAAATCTCACATAACTTCAATAATGTTGTGTATCCAATGTTTATGGAAAATAAGCTTTGAAGGCTTTTATACTCTTACATAAAAAATGTTATATTTTGTTCTTTACTATTGGATACAAATGTAATGCATATTTCATCACAGGAGTGGTAAACCCATTGCCAAAGCTCATGGCATTGGCTATACAATTCATATGCAAAAGTAAATAATTAGAGGATTCATATCATTGTAAGATTTTCTTATTGTTTTGAGCAATAGTTTGACACCTTGGACTTTATTGAATGGGAAATTTATTTTACAATACCACAAATATGGTTTCTTAATATAAAAAAATGTCATTAATAAATTTTGAGAAAAATAACAATGCTAATTTTGACATGAAACTTCACGAATCAACATTCTAGATCCATTTCTCTTGGTTAATCATTTCATTTAAGAATTTATCATTTCACTCTTGCTGAATTCATGTGCTCTTGAGGGGGGGGATGGAAATGAATGGTTGGAGGAGGAGAGCCATTACTAGATGGCTGTAATAGATTATTGATCATTCTAGGAGGGAATGGATGCATGTGTGCATGATATTGATGGTAGTTTGGAAAGAATCGTCCACAACTAAGAATCCTTGGAGTTTCTAGTAGGGAGATTTTCTGAACAATAGCACTGGAGCCCTGGAGAGAAATGGAACAACTTGAGGGACCACATGGTAGAGAAAGGTGTTCATTTCTTTGGTTTTTGCAGGTTGAGGGGGAAAGAGAGCTGGAAATTTGGATTTGTTATGTGGTTGGGAAACCTAAGAGCTAGTTAGCCAACTGTTGTGTGTTTTAGATTTGGTCTAGGACCCATCCTTGTGGATTCATAGCCCTGGCTCAGGGGTGACCTACTGTTGAGAGTACATGAAAAACAATATCTATGGTTGGGAGGAATGCCCTTTTCCTACAACTAGTTGGTGAATGTTTACCTGCAAAGATAAGTGCTCTTTGTGGTTTATGTACAATTTATTTTCCACCGTGTATTTAATTATCTCTGAGGTGTATTTATGTGTGCATTCTTGCTGGTTATTTGTTGTGTATGGAACACTATTTATTTCTTTTATGCTGTAGCATGGATATTGATTAATGCATGTGAGCCTTTCATGCTTGATTTCATATTAATTATTATCAGAGTTTGAAATTGGTCCAGAAGTGAGTTTTTGAGGTAGCGTGCCCAGCCTGTGGGTGGGTACATTACAAACAAGAATCATATTACTCTAAGTATATATTAAACCCAATATGCTCTAAGTCTATCTTAAACCTAATATGCTTCTACTCAAATTGAACTCTACATAGATATTGGCACACATAATTATATGGTTTTGGACCTAGCTTATGCTAGACTTAATAAATCTACTCAAATTTTTTCCATTTCATCATTGAGGTTAAAGAGTCCATAAAAACACATGGATACTTAGTAGCCTCACCCATAGTAAGGTTGTTGTGATATACATAAAAAGACATGGATACTTAGTAGCCTCACCCACATTAAGGTTGTTAAAGTTGTTGTGATATACATGATAACTCAGTTGAAATATTGGAATCATGATTTGATAAAGAGACCAACTTTTCCATAAAACCCTTCTAAGACCTCTTTATTATGATCTTCAAGATTATTTAGAAAAACAATTAAAAATAACTTTTAGCATAAAAAGTTACCAAATGTTTTATAGTCCAAGTGAATTTACTCTATTTGAAAAGCACCCATGTTAATGAACACAATTCATTAAATATGCAAGCATGATTTATAGGTCTAAAATAATATTATTGTACATGAAAATAACATTTACCAAGGTTGAGGATCATGTTCCTTAACATATTACATTATGCTTTCAAGATATCTATTTTCTTCTTTTGTTGGACTAAGACATTTATAATTGTTGCATTTTTTGAAGTGCATTGGTGTTCATTTTTATGAACATTGAAGGTTACTGAGAAAAGAGAGGTTTTACTGCATTGAATGGATTCTTCATGCCTTCGAAGAGCCTTTTCAATCTCCTAAGCCCATAATCCATAGTTTCTAAACCCATAACAAAGGTGGTTGAAGATGGAAGAGTCAAAATGGAAATAAGTATGTCTAGGGAGAGCCATAGATTCAAAATTAGAAAAGGCTCCCCTACTCCACAAATCGAACAAAAATATTTCCAAAACACTATATTTCCAAAAATCTCTAAAACCAAACTTAAAAAATTCAACACATTCAAGCCCTGATAAAAATAGAGAATCACATCCCAAAAATTTAGAAACCAGAGCACCAAGTAACAAAATTTAAGTACATGTGAAAATTAGAAATATAGAGAGATTGATACCAAGAGAAAACAAAGAAAAAACCACCAATAGAAAATGTTTCATAGAAACCACCGTCTGATCCAAAGAAAAAACATAATGATGTATTCACGAACTGGAACCCAAACAAATTACAAAAATCAAAACACATTGATAATTATCCATTGAAAGAACCCACAGTGTTGAAGCCTTTAGGCCAAATTTCCAATAAACCAACAAAAGACCAAGAGAAAATCTTACTAGGTGAGTTCTAGGCTAGTTGATGTTGTTCCAAAAGTCATTACAAATTCCTTCCTTGAACTACTTCATTATCCCAATTCGCCAATGATACACCACAATCAGGGATTCAATAGATGGGAGCAAGATTAATTCCAACATGCGAACAAGATTGAGTTGTGTTCTTTCGAATCCATCTCTGCACTTGAGGACTGATATGAGTGTTGTTGGAACATGTGGTAATTAATGGTGATGATATGTGACTTGAGTTCATAACCTTATGGACTTAAGGGATTATGTGACTAAATCACCCCCAATTTTTCCTCTAGGCTCCTTGGTTAAGAAAGGTGGCTTTATTAACTAAAAAATCAACTTGAGAATTAAATTCTCTTAGGCCCTGAAAGTATAAAACCATGTTTAGGTTATTAACCTCTTTGTTAATTCAAGTAATGATCAAAGAAAACTTATTTTCTAGCGGGGTTGATTTCATAGCCATCGATTTGATAATGACACTTGAATCTCCTACAACAATCAAAGATTTTATATTGGATTCTAGAGGAGACCCTGGAGAAGGTTATAGGCCTTGACTTGATTATTTGTGGATATTCGTAGGCCCCAAGCAAAGATTTTTTCTCGGTTTTCCTTTAATATCTTATATGATCCCCCACACCTTCCACCTCTTAAATTTCCATAAAATTCTTAGTAATTGGTATTTATACTATATGTATATAATAATGACTTAAAAAAATTAATGTAATGTTTTTTTTTTTTTCTTTTTTATTTTGTAATTTTTGGATTTGTGTTTTTTACATGAATTATACTCATAAAAGAAAATTAGAAAAACATTTAAAGACTTAAATTATTGCTT
>JASDQU010501202.1:84379-106893 GCA_032191745.1 Picea mariana | reverse complement strand
TCCCAGAAATCCCTGAGGATTTTCCCAAAAAAGTAGGAGGAACAACATCAATGGAGCTTGGAAGTCCTATTACTTCTTTGACCCCTTTGAAGTCTACTTGTGGTAACCCCCAAATGAAATTCCTATACGTTAATGATCTCAAACCTATTTCTAGGGATGAGATTCCTTCCTCTGATTACTTTTTCAGTAAAAAGAGGAAGGCTATCCTGAAACAGGAAATGGATCCAATAGGACACATGATGATAAAAAATCACAAGATCATTGTAGATGGACAAAAACTTGAAGAGCGGAATTTCGCTACAGAAATGGCAGGCACAATGGGAGCCTTAGCATCGACAAATTTATACTCTCTGGGTAATTTGAGAACTATGTTGCAGCAGAAAGATTAGATGATATCTCAGCTACAAAGTCAATTAAAGGAGACTAAAACAAGTATCAGTCGAGAGATAAACAAGGGTCTAGAATGAGCCAGATTCAATGACATTCAAGAGATTAAAAAAATGAAAGCAAGCTTAGATGAAGAAAACCTGAAGATACAGGTTAGTCAAGCATAGGTTCTACAACAAGAAGAAATTAATAGACAATTACAAAATAAGATTAATTCCATTCAAAATCAAGTGGTAGAGCTTGAAATCTTCCAAGCCCAGGTGTTGGAAATACATACAAAGATAAAAAAAGAGCAACAAAGAGTGTTCTTTAAGCTAGAATTTATTCATAATTACTTTCAGGAAGCAAGTAAATCCTTGGAGAGTATTCTCCTGAAAGAGAGAGAAGTGAAAGTAGCTAGAACAACTTTTCAAAAAGGAGTGGCTCTTTCAACAAAAGAGGAGGTCGGGGAGACTCAAAAGCTATCCATTTCAGAGAAGATTAAAGGTGATATAATACTCAAGGTATGGGAGGCAAACCTCACAGAAAATAAGAGAATAACCAGAGATGTTAATGACGACTGTCAAGGAATTTTTGAACTTTTAGAGAAAGATTCATTGAACATTGGAAGAAACAAATGTCCATGGTTGTTAGAAGAAATTAACATTGGTAAGCATCAGTTAAGATTCAAGGAGGATCTGGAAGAAATTTAGGTAGAGATCCCACAAATAAAGGTAATCAATGTCACTCAAATTGACAAATGGATAGTGATGCCGAACTTAAAGTTACAAACTATTAANCGTCTACCTGAACTATAAAGAAATTTCTTCTTATTTGAGGCGAAATATATTCCAGAAGCTCCCAGAGTTTTGGTGCAGTTTCTGGGAAAATGTATTCACTGTCTTAAAACATAAGAAGGAAGTTCATCAACGAATACATAAAGTATTATTTTGAAAATTTCATCATCGAAATTAATCAAAGAAGATAAAGAGAGAAATATAAACGGTTCAATATTTCACATTCATGTAACCGTTAATCTTTGGAAGTTAGTTAATTACCAACAGAAAAGAAAAGTTTGGTGATCATGTATAAATATAATTTCACAAGACTGAGAAGAGGTTTTTTGTTTTTTGGGAGCCAATTGTATTAGAAGTTTTCCGATTTACAATGATATAGATAATGCAGAAGAGATTCTGAATTCTGTCAACTTGAAGCTATGTGTTCCTTTACTATGTTTTCAATATCTTTCAACATCTTTCTTTTCATGTCTTTCTAATGAATGATAAGCTATAGTTTAACTAAAACTTCTATTGTAGTTTGAGTTTATTTGATTATCTAATCATTTATAGTTTTTCCTCTATGATTTCTATCAGCAGTTTCAAGACCTGTAGGTCATTTGGATGGTTATATTTTATATTTCATTAAAAATCTCATTTTTTTCTCCTTCTTCTATTATGATATGAGATTCTTTCATGATTAAAGCCTCATATTTTTCGGTAGCATTACTTTTGTTATTATTTTACTATTCTCAAATTACTTCAAGTACAGGAAACAACCTCTACTATATTGTGTTATTATTTTGAGTTCCAAAATTCCTTTTCTATTTCATCCCTCAAAACTAGAACAACAAATATTTAAACATTTTATAATTCAATAAAATTTTACTCCCCATGACTGTCCAAAATAATAGACAGCCTAACATAGAACCTGGCCTTAAAGATCAAACTAGCATTGCTTTGAACTTATTTAACACTATCCTGCAAACAACAACTACTCGAGTCGAATTAGAACACTCGTGGGAAGTTATCGAGAGAGATATCAGCATCCAAGAACAATGGGAAGCTAGACAAAGATAGTTGAGAAAACCAACTCTGATTTACCCTTCACAATTGATTCTTAACCCTTAATTCTCTTTATCTTTTCAGATGCCTTGATGGTATACTTTAGAACCTTAAAGTATAAACTTAGGAACAACATCTTTTTGGCGCCGTTGTCGGGGAATGAAGAAACGAAACTTTTCCCTAGGAAGAACGACATTGACACTTTCTTTCTTTGATAGTGAACAAAGATAGAAAAAAAACCTTCTAAGGCTACCTTCATTTTTCACTTGCTGACTCCACGATAAGTAAACTGGATTTTAGCCGAAAGAACACCAGAAAGAGCCCGGACGATAAGAAGACCTTGCCAGTCTTTGATCCGAAAAAGATTTTAAAATCACAAAGATCCCTTAGACAAATCATTTCACCCATACATACTATTTGTCAGCCTAATTTTACGAAGTTGAACGTTAAGGAAACACTTGAGAGATCCATCTCACTTCCCCTTTCAAGAAATACGTTCTCTTTTCCTAAAGTATATACCCCAAAATTCCATGAGCCTTCTCCTCACACACTCCGATATTTAGCCTCAAATCCATCAATGGCTGCACATGGATGTGCAGGAGATGGGGGTGATTCCCCAGGAGGACCAGTAGGTGTCCAAGGACCTCTTCCTGGAATCTTTGCTAAGGTAGCTGCCAGATATGCCCCCCTTGTCCTC
This sequence comes from Picea mariana, assembly GCA_032191745.1. NCBI lineage: Eukaryota > Viridiplantae > Streptophyta > Pinopsida > Pinales > Pinaceae > Picea > Picea mariana. Next base: position 103,989 of record JASDQU010501202.1, on the reverse strand, counting down.
CCAGTTCTCCTACACGACCTTCCCAAAAATTATATGAAAAGCCTTCCCAAATTTACAGGGGAAGGAGATTTAACTGCTCAAGAACACATAAATTTATTTGACCAATTTGTCGACATCCTTGGAATCGAACATGAAGATGTCTATTCTAGACTCCTCATTCAGAATTTCGAAGGACAGGTGAGGACCTGGTTCTAAGCCTTAGCAGTAGGATCTTTAATATTTTACGAAGAACTTGAAAACACTTTTATCAGACAATGGGGAGAAAGGAGAGACCACCTCTATTACCTAACTAAATTTGGATCCCTTAAAAAGAAAAACTCAGAATCGGTTCTCGAGTTCACGCAAAGGTTTAACAAGTTGTATAATAAAATCTTGGTCGAGGTCAAACATTATCAACCCATAGCAAAGGTGACTTTCACTAGAGCCTTTGATCCTGATTTTTCTCTATTATTGAGAGAAAGGAGATCAACATATCTCACAAAAATGCAAGATGATGCCCTAGAAATCAAATCGAACAGGATGGCATCAGGGAAATTAAAAGCAAAAATAGAAAACGGGAACAAAGAAAATAGGAAATTAAAAGAACAAGGTGGATCCTCAGGATCGGGGAAATCCTCGGGAGATAAAATAGACGATATGGATAAGGTAATTAGAGAAATTTCAAATAAGATCTCAAAAATGGAACTAGATAAATAAAAAAAGAGATCAGTTTCCTAGGAAGGATTTTAGAAGGAATCCTGATCCGTAGGCCTGACAAAAAACTATTAAGAATGAGGATCAAAAAATCCCAACCCCCTTCAAAAGTCAAAACTCTATTGGAGAGGAAGACCTAGAATATTTTGAAGAGTTAGATGAGGATATAAATAATCTTGCCGATGATAGTAAATCACCCTATTTATAAAGACAAGATTATGAAAAATCCTTAAATAAAGAAATTAGATCAGAAGACGATGTTAGCAATGATACTTCTAAATATTTGACCTATTAGGGTATTGCAGATGATATTACAATCGAACTACACAAAAAATACAATATAAGACCTAGGAACAAGACTCTTCCAACCGCCCCAACAAAAAAGATCTTTCCTAGGGGCGAAACTGATGAAGCGACTCCAAAGGTTGTTGAGAAACAGACTGCAAAAAAACACATTGTTGACACGCAACCTATCAAGTCAAAGTCAGTAGGAACACCTACCATGAAAACACAGGTCCTTGTGAGTGAAACCAAATCTGTTCCACAAAGAAAAGCTGAAAAGAAAGGAATGGAGGCCCCAAACATAGAGAGTGACAAGGCCCTGGGAAATTTTAGTCTGGAAAATGAAATAAACAAAATCAAAATCCCTATCCCACTCGTTGAACTGGCTAAAAATCCCATATAAAGAAAACAAATTTCCAAGATGATTATCTTTTCAGAAGATGAAATCCAAGCCGATGTCATCAACTTAGAAGATGACAAGCCGAACATAGTTTTTGGTCCACATTTAGAAGGTGTGAAAGACACTGTTGCCCCCTTCTATATCATGTTAACCTTGTTCGACCACCTACTCCATAACTGCATGCTTGATTATGGAGAATCCCACAATGTGATGACTAAAGCCATTATGGATAAATTAGGTCTCAAAATCACTAGGCCTTATGGAGATTTATATTCATTTGATTCAAGAAAAGTCAAATGCATAGGCATGATTAAAGACTTGGTGGTAAATCTAGCACAAATACCCGCAAAAAGAATTCTTATGGATGTAGTGGTCGCCGATATCCCTCCAAAATATGGTATGTTGTTATCTAGGTCATGGGGTGCCAAGCTTGGAGGATCTCTCCAGCTTGACATGACATATTCTACGATTTCAATTTTTAGAGGATAGTACACGCATCTATACAGAGAAACTAGGTTGGCATTCACAGTAGGTGATCCACATAACCCAAATAACCAGCCTGTATATATTGCTAATCAAGATTTAGGTAGTTGTATTTTATCCATTGATGATGATATTGAGGTAGGTATAGACTAAAATTGTACAGAAGAAAAAAAAAAAGGAAAAAAATAAAAAAAAAAGTATATAGCTCTGGTGTGTGGAAGATGTTTTTTGACGGTGCTTCATCCTACTTTGGAGCTAGAGCTGGGGCACTCCTTGTGGCTCCTGATAATCAATTCATAATTCCCTTTTCCTACAAACTACAGTGGAATGAGGAACACACTAACAATGTATGTGAGTATGAAACCTTAGTGTTAGGATTAGAAGCCGCTAGGAGAATGAAAATAAAAAACCTCAAAGTCTTTGGTGACATCACGCTAATCATAAAATAGGTAAACCGACAGTACCAGGCCAAACATCCTAGGTTGAGGTCATACAAGAATTTCATCTGGGATCTGATCGACAATTTCTTCTCCTCTGTCAAGGTTCATTTCATTCCAAGAACTGAAAACCAACATCTTGATGCGTTAGTGAAAGAAGCCTCAATATTCACACCTCCCACCGCATTTAAGCTAAAGTACCACATACAAATGAGGCACCGACCTTCTATACCGAATAACATACAACATTGGCAAGTCTTTGAGGATGATGAACAGCTTCGCAAATTTTTAGAATCAATAAACGAGTTTGTTGAAATGCACGCTGACCAAGAAAACCAAAATAATCCTATTTGTATCATGTAGGAAGGGGTGGATCCTCAAGAGTTCCATCATAAAATCATGAATCACCGAATGCTCATTCTTAAAAATAACTAGATCCCCAAGGGCATGATTCCCTTGGAAATATTATTCAATCAAGATGATATCCCTTCAATATCCACTCTATAGCCTCAACCTAAAGAGGTTGAAGACTGTGACATAGGTACTAAAGAAAACCCTTGGTTGGTGAAACTATCCAAATATCTATCCCCAGAAACCAAAAGTAAATATGCAGAATTCCTTAGAAAGTACAAGGATGATTTTTCTTGGTCATATGAAGAGCTGAGAACCTATGACACCACTTTGATTGAACATAAGATACCCCTGAAGCCTGGTGTCAAACCCTTTAGACAAAAACTCAGACAAATCAATCCTATTTTATTGCCCATGGTCAAAAGGGAAGTAAAAAATCTCTTGGATGAAAAAATAATCGTACCACTGAGATACTCCGATTGGGTAGCAAACTTGGTCATGGTTAGAAAGAAAAACAGGGAAATTAGACTGTGTGATGATTTCATAAATCTAAATAAGTCCTCCCTCAAAGACAATTATCTAAAGGATTTTCTTATTCTCTCATTCGCCTCCAAACACACACTTGTCGTAGTACTCCTCTAGAAAAATGAAGAAGGTTTCGAGCAACCGATAGCCTTTTTTAGCAAACATCTTAGAGACACTGAACTCAGATATGATATAATGGAAAAACAAGCATATGCTATGGTGAAGGTGTTAAAGTATTTTAGAACCTATGTGTTGCATTCCAAGGTAATTGTGTATGTACCCACCAACTCCATTAAATACATTTTGGTTCAGTCTGACAATGATGACAAAAGAGGACAGTGGCTTGCCAAAATTCAAGAATTCATCGTGGAGATAAAACCAATGAAGCTAGTAAAGGGACAAGGTTTGGCTAAACTCTTAGCTGAATAAAATTTTAGAGCTCTTGGAATAAATGGCCTATAAGGAGGTGAAGAGTGTGAGGACATGAACGAGCTCGATGAAAAAATAACTGAAATCAGAATCGAAGAGAAGTTTTCTTCATCAGATTGGTACAAATACATAGTGTCTTACTTGTTGACCTTGAAGTGCCCAAGTGACTTACCCCCATCTAAATCCAGAACACTAAAACTACATGCAGTCAAGTACTGTATATCCGAAAGATAATTGTATTGGAAGGACCCACTTGGCTTCTTGTTGGTTTGTTTGGTGGAATCAGAAATGGAGAAGGTCATAAGCCAATTTCACGAAGGAGTGTGTGGAGGACATCACGCCTGGAGGGAAAAAACTTATAAGATCCTGAGGGCACGATATTATTGGCCCAAACTTTTCTCAGATGTCAATGCCAAGGTCCGAGCCTGCAACCCTTGCCAATTGTTCGCAGGCAAGCATAAACTCCCAGTGATTCCGTTGGTTCCGGTCAAAATGGAAGCTCCTTTTCAGCAATCGCGATTATATTTCATAGGTGAAATCAATCCTCATTCTAGTGCTTGACATAAATGGATCGTGACTGCTACAAATTACTTCACCAAATGGGTGGAGGATATTCCAACTAGAAGGGATACAGATTCGGTGGTAATAGATTTCTTAGAAGAGAACATTTTGTCTATATTTGGCTTCCCTCGAAAGATAGTCACAGATAACGCCCAAGCCTTTAAATCTATGGCTATGGTCAATTTTTGCCAAAAGTACAATATCATGCTTGGTCATTCCACAACATATTACCCCCAGGGAAATGGGCTGGCTAAGTCTTCAAACAAGAGCCTAATCAATATAATTAAGAAATTGTTGAGCGAAAACAAGAAATCTTGGCATGTGCATTTGAAATATGCTTTGTGGGAAAATCAGATAGGCACGAAAAAGTCTATTGACACTTCTCCTTTCCAAATGGTGTATGGGACAAATGTAGTATTACCTATAAATCTAGTGCTTCCCATAATGAAACTTTGTCAAGATGAGAAGGAAGAACCCAATCATGTCACAAGAAGAATAAACCAGTTGATTGAATTCCAATAGCATAGGGCTGAAGTGGACGAAAGGTTGCAGAAATACCAAGACGACATGAAAGCGCTATTCAATCATAAGGCCAAATACAGATATTTTCTCCCCAGAGATTTGGTTTTAAAATGGGATGCTAGGAAGGAAGACTCGGCAAAACATGGTAAATTTGATCACATCTTGTACGGACCGTTCAAGGTTACAGCTCTTGAAGGAAAAAAATTGTTTCTGTTAGAGAATTTGGACCGTAAAATCCTCAACACCCCTATAAACTGGCGTTATTTAAAACACTATATGAAATAATTGGTTTCCAAAATACCCATTGTATATACCGGTTTGTGTTTTCTTTTTTATTTCATAATTTTATTTGGTAAGTTTACTTTCGTCAAAAATAAAATAGGTCAATGTTTTTCTAGAAGTAGGAATACAAAATTTTCAATGCATTCAACTCCTTTAAAGCCCTGATACTTTTTGTATTGTTCCCTTACAAGATCCTAGCTTGCATCCAAAACAAGTAAAAGGAGCAAATAGATGGCCATATATCGAAAGATAAATTCACCGAAAACAGGTGATAGAAACGATTTTTCGTTATTTCAAAAGAGAACGAAAATGGTAAGGCAAAGGTGTGAATTCTAGAGAAGTCTATTTTTCAAACAAGGGTCTCTAAAGTGCAGTGATGGTCTTGTAAGTGTGATATGTCACTAAAAGAACAAGTTCTTACTATGGGTCCTAAGAATTTCACCTAGATAAAGATAAGAGGTAATTAAAATAAGCAGAGAGAGTAAAGCTTCTCCGAGAAAGGGTTCTAAGAGTTGGGTTTAATCCATGACCCCTATCTTTTGATTTCCAGGTCTTTCTTCATCACCTCTTTCTACCCTCGGTTTTTCCTTCTTAAAAAACCAAGCATTTTTCTGGGTTTCCCACTGAGGAAAAAGAGATTACGTCTTAGCTTTGGAAGCTAGAAAATAGATGTTAAAAGGTAAACCAAATATCAGAAATCCTCACTCTTTGACTAAACAAAGTTATGCGTAGGCTGATCCTGACTCTCCTAGGTTTATTAACAATTTCTAAGGATTGAGGCTTGCTTGAAGGAAGGCCCCTGGAAGTAATCTTTCCCTTTTTCCCTGTGGGTTAAGGTGCTTTGAAAGTTAAGAAAAGGTTGGTCCAGGGTAATCAAAGCAAGTTGACAGACCTCCACTGCAAAATTTTACACAGGTATCATCCTTGGTATACTTAGTACCACTGATTGCCCCCACTTCATGTTCAAAAAGTAAAATATAAGACAGATTGTGAAAGGAAATTCGTATTTGATTTCCCCCATCTAGTCCAAAAAGATGATGAAAGGAAATTCATAAATGATTGCCCTCATCTCAGTATTTAAATGAATTATTATGATTCGAAGTGGTGAAAGGAAATTCAGTAAAAAGGGACATATAACTTCACCAGGGTATTGAACAGGCTCACTGGAAGTGAAGCAATATCTGTGGTATTTGTAAGGCTGTCATATGTAAATTTCACTCTACTCTGGTTACCAGCCTTTTCGAAACCAGATCTGCATCCCAAGTTCAAACAGGGCTCCCCAATTAAAAGCATGAAATTTACTTCGTTTGATGCAAGCCAAAAGATACAAGATCTGTTGGATTTCCTAGTATTTTTTTGATCATATTAAAGAAGACCTAAATTTAGTAGCGAGAAGGAGAAGATCATGAATGAGATTGCAGCTAAGTTTACAACGTTGGGAGTTTTGAAAATCTTTTCAGAAGTAAAGATGAAATCTCTTTTTCAATCTGTATCACTGTCCTAAGAAAGTTTCACAGAAAGAAGCCTTTGACTTCATTTACCTAATAAAGGCACTGAGTCTACTCATTCTCCTCGTCCCACAAGGAGATGAGGTCCCCAATTGGAGCCTATGTTGAAACATTTTTTTAAGTTTTTATCTCTAAGACCAAAACTTTCCTTTTTTGGGTTTCGGCTTTTCATAAAGCATAACCCTCGCTATCATTTCCAAAATCCTGGTACCGAAATCCTGACAAGCTTTATTCTTTAAATAATCAATGGAAAAAAAATCAAAAGTGTTTTAAAAGTCCCGACGCGCATTCTGTAAAGTTATTTTTAATCACGATAAACTTAAAACCTAAAGGATTTAAGACTAACTTTAAAAAAAAAAAAATCAGGATTCGGGGTTTACTGAGAACATATGTTTTAATACATATCTAACCGTGGAATCCTGATCCCCAATTTCCCAAAAAATGGAAGATAGTAATTATTAAAGATTAAGTTAATCTTATCACAATTTCGGGATTCGGGCTTCATCGATAACATACCTCTTGTCAACATGATCCCCGAAATCCTGAAATGTGAAGTCTCAACTCATAATCTGTGTTTAGACTGAATTAACTCTATTTTGGAAGCATGATTAATGATAATCAAACTTCATAGGTTTGTTCGTGTTTCGGTTTCCGTTGAATGAAATCTTCCGAATTTTCAATTCAAAAGTGCCAAAATATGGCCATATTAATAAATAGATAACTGATAAATGTTGCGACACTAATGTGCATCTCAGAAATATTCTTTGCATTAAATGTAATTTATTACAGGCCAGCTGCATCAATATTTTTGTCATAAAACGAGTTTAAGGCGAATTAAAAGTTTGTGTTCCAAAACCTATGCTTGTTCTATCTTTCAAGGGTAATTCGCATTTGGCCAAGCTCATACGCTTCTTTTCTGTGATAGGTTTTCCATCTAACATAGAGATATGGCACCAAAGAAAGCACCGAAGAAGAGTGAAGATATAGAGGAGATGCATAATCCAGAAAGAGATATCATATCCGACACTACGCCACACGTCATCGACTCAATTAAATCCTGGAGAGAAATCTATGAACTCCTAGATTAGGAAATCAAAAATTCTCTTGTTGATTATGAGAATCACCTTCGGGATATAGCAGAATCGTAGCTTCATAAGATCGCAGCATGCCCTCGGCTCATGGCATACAATGACATGATCAATTGGGCCTTGGAGAAGGTTGATATCCTGACAAGAAGCATTTTAAACGATCAGGTGGTCGTTTTCGTCTCATTCAGGCCAAAGCATATACAAGTAATGTACAAACTCTCACCAAATCCTAAGTACATTTATAATGCCAAATTTACAACTGAGTTTCAAAGGAAAGAATCTACTGAGGCGGACCAAACATATCGTGATTTTATTAAAGGATGGTGGAGATGTCCATCAAAATTTAGGGCCGATACCCATGGAATTTATGCCACAACATCTTTGAACGAGTACATGGTCTATGTATCCATTATGTTGTGTAGAATATTTGGGAAAAAGAATCCCTGCCATTTCCCTACAGAATGGGTGCCCCTTTTAGAAGAAGCATCAGAAGGATACACATTTAATTGAAGAAAGATTTTGTCTGATAATGTAGCCCAAGAGGTTTCAAATCACAGAGTTTCAAGATCTAAAGGTCAGCCAGTGGCCTTTTACATGTCGGTGTACATCATGGACGCAATCTACTTTGTAACACCATTTCCCCTGATGAATTGGAGTTGGAACATAACCTACCTTGAACCCATTCATGATTATCACTCTCTGCTATGGGAAGAAAATGCTAAGAATGCGTTTTACGAATTTTGTCATTTCATAGTAATTCCAATGCATAAAATGTTTTATGGTTGTGAACCCCCTCACATTTTTGAGACAGCCTCAAAAAACCTCAAAGCAATATTTGACTGTTTCATTGATGAAAAATTTTCTCACATTAGGGTTTATGGGTGCTCAATCCCCCCTCATGCGCTTCCAAAATTCCTCATGAACAGACTAGTGTGTAGAGAGGTAGCACACCAAATAGTAAAAGGCGGTATTGGAATAGAGCTAAAGGCAGCTCAAAAGAAGTCTGGACCAATCTTCCTTGTACATATCAGGACATTTTCATTAGAAAACCTAGGCCATTCTAAAGTGGAAGCCGAAGCACTAGAAGAATTTAAATTGGTAAATATCGAACAAAAAAAACATGATCCTTATCAACTAGTGAACAGACATTTGATGCACTGCAATATGAAAGCTTATGAACACAAAAAGTCTATTTATGATGATATATTCAAAGAGGTTAAAGCCTATGAGGAGGTATTGAACAGGGTACGGGCCTTATCACCCGACTTACAGACTGGTTTCATGTCCTTCCAAAGTCACAAGAGAAGTTGTTTGCCAAAGATTTTGCAGGGTGAATTCATGAGCCCCCCTCCAGAGAAGGAAGGGCCTCCCCCAGGTTTTGAAACAGAGTTACAGGATACAACAACTGCAAAGGGAAATATTAAGGAGATCGAAATTCCTTCACAAGAAACAGAAGTTCCTCAAACAAAGAAATCATAGTCAAGGAAAGATAAGGAGTTGGAAATATCCCCAGAAATCCTTGAGGATTTTCCCAAAAAAGTAGGAGGAACAACATCAACGGAGCCTGGAAGTCCTATTACTTCTTTGACCCCTTTGCAGTCTACTTGTGGTAACCCCCAAATGAAATTCCTATACGTTAATGATCTCGAACCTATTTGTAGGGATGAGATTCCTTCCTCTGATTACTTTTTCAGTAAAAAGAGGAAGGCTATCCTAAAACAGGAAATGCATCCAAGAGGAGACATGATGATTAAAAATCACAAGATCACTGTAGATGGACAAAATCGTGAAGAGGGGTAATTCGCTATAGAAATAGCAAGCACAATGGGAGCCTTAGCATCGAAAAATTTATACTCTGTGGATAATTTGAGAACTATGTTGCAGTAGAAAGATCAGATGATAGCTCAACTACAAAGTCAATTAAAGGAGACTGAAACAAGTATCAGTCAGGAGATAAACAAGGGTCTAGAACAATCCAGATTCAATGACATTCAAGAGATTCAAAAAATGAAAGCAAGCTTAGATGAAGCAAACCTGAAGATACAGGTCAGTCAAGCACAGGTCCTACAGCAAGAACAAATGAATAGACAATTACAAAATACGATTAATTCCATTCAAAATCAAGTGGTAGAGCTTGAAATCCAAGCCCAGGTGTTGGAAATACATACAAAGATAGAAAAATAGCAACAAGGAGTGTTGTTTAAGCTGGAATTTATTCAGAATTACTTTCAGGAAGCAAGTAAATCCTTGGAGAGTATTCTACTGAAAGCGAGAGAAGTGAAAGTAGCCAGAACAAATTTTCAAAAAGCAATGGCTCTTTCAACAAAAGAGGAAGTCGGGGAGACTCAAACACTATCTGTTTCAGAGTAGATTAAAGGTGATATAATACTCAAGGTGTGGGAGGAAAACCTTGTAGAAAAAAAGAGAATAACCAGAGAGGTTAATGACGACTGTCAAGGAATTTTTGACCTTTTAGAGAAAGCTTCATTGAACATTGCAAGAAACAACTGTCTAGGGTTGTTAGGAGAAATTAACATTGGTAAGCATCAGTTAAGATTCAAGGAGGATCTGGAAGAAATTTAGGTAGAGATTCCACAAATAAAGGTAATCAATGTCACTCAAATTGACAAATGGATAGTGATTTCAAAATTAATGTTACAAACTATTAAGTTCACGAGAAAGATAATCGAAGACCGTATGCCTGAACTACAGAGAAAGTTCTTCCTATTTGAGGTGAAAGATATTCTAGAAGCTCCCATAGTTTTGGTGCAGTTTCTAGGAAAATGTATTCTTTGTCTTAAAACAAAAGAAGGAAGTTCATCAACGAAGACATAAAGTATTATTTTGAAAATTTCATCATCGAAATTAATCAAAGAAGATAAAGATAGAAATACAAATGGTTCAGTATTTCACATTCATGTAATCGTTAGTCTTCAGAAGTTAGTTAATCACAAACAGAGAAGAAAAGTTTGATGATCATGTATAAATATAATTTCACAAGACTGAGAAGAGGATTTTTGTTTTTTGGGAGCCAATTGTATTAGAAGTTTTCCGATTTACAGTGATACAGATAATGCATAAGAGATTCTGAATTCTGTCAACTTGAAGCTATGTGTTCCTTTGCTCTATTTTCAATATCTTTCAACATATTTCTTTTCATGTCTTTCTAATGAATGATCAACTATAGTTTAACTCAAACTTCTATTGTAGTTTGAATTTATTTGATTATCTAATCATTTACCGTTCTTCCTCTATGATTGCTATCAGCAGTTTCAAGACCTGTAGGTCATTTGGATGGTTATATTTTTTATTTCATTAGAAATCTTGTTTTTCTCTCCTTCTATTATGATATGAGATTCTTTCATGATTAAAGCCTCATATTTTTTGGCAGCATTACTTTTGTTATTATTTTACTATTCTCAAATTACTTCAAGTACAGGAAACAACCTCTATTGTATTGTGTTATTATTTTGAGTTCCAAAATTCCTTTTCTATTTCATCCCTCAAAATGGAAACAACAAATCTTTTAAAAATTTATAATTCAATAAAATTTTACTCCCCATGACTGTCCCAAATAATAGACAGCCTAACATAGAACCTGGCCTTCAAGATCAAACTAGCATTGCTTTGAACTTATTTAACACTATCCTGCAAACAACAACTACCCGGGTCGAATTAGAATGCTCGTGGGTAGTTATCGAGAGAGATATCAACATCCAAGAACAATGGGAAGCTAGACAGAGACAGTTGATAAACCAACTCTAATTTACCCTTCACAATTGATTCTTACCCCTTAATTCTCTTTATCTTTTCGGATGCCTTGACAGTATACTTTAGAGCCTTAAAGTATAAACTCAGGAAGAACAAGAACTGAGGGGCTAGAATATAGGTTTGGTGGCATGTGTACATGAGCTAGGGATTTGTCTTAAGTTTAGAATCATCAGAGAACCCACCACTTCATATTTTATTTTAATAATAGTAACAATTTCAAGTTTAAGGAAGCATAAAAATAGGATTTAGGCAGTACTAACAATGTGTGTTTATGAAATGCAAGTTAAAGATAAAGTCACAACAGTCCAAATAAAACATGATCGGTGAAGACCTAATCGGGAATTTGAATATATGAACAATGAAAAATGGCCAAGAAAAATGACAATTTAAGCATGAATGAAAAAAAAAGGCCTCAAAATTTTCAATGTCATTTGAGGAGATAACACCATCGATAAGAAAGATCTCAGACTTAGCACTACAGATAATCGTGTTGCTCATCGGACGGATTACTGGGTCTGCGATTTTGCATCAGACATCCCGTGCACAGATGAACTGTGCAGTTCAATGCTTAAATGCACAGAGTTTTGATTGGAGCACCACATTACTAGATTGTGTGAAGAGGCAACTAACAGACTGTTGGTTTCAGACTCAGAGGAACTTCGAGTATGGAATGATTATTTTCTCTTTCTTATTTGAAAGAGTGCTCAATTTAATCCCTCGAGAGGTGGTACGAGGGCATCAGGCCTCTCTTCCCGCGATATGAAAATGGGTGGTGTTTCTGCCACGACAAGGGGGAGGAAGGACCAATGAGTCCTTTGATGACAAATTTTTTTCTTGGTTGTCGTGACAGATCCCAATCATAGAGGATTACCCTTATGGTAGGATTGACTTCTCGAGAGATCCTAAGATATCGGTACCTCCTAGAGAGGAGCGAGGAGAGATGGGTAAGCTTGTTTTTGTCTTTTTTTTTTTTGTTAAACATATGTAATTTTTATGTTGGTTTTTATATATATCATTTTTTTATACCAAAGCATTTGACAGATATGTGTCTATTACATGAAGATGTGGGGCTAGTGCAACTAGCGGATTACGCGAGGAACAGGCGACATCCTCAGCCAGGGGTCACACCTGCCACCGCAGGGGGACTAATAGCAGTAGGAGAGATTCTAGTCTGTGAGGCTGAGAGGGTTTTGAGATGAGTAGAGTGAAATTTTACTTCGCTCACTCATACAGTCCCCATGGAAGATATTGAGGAACTGCCACCATCTATGCAGCATCACGTAGTGGGGGTACCATGGACATGGGTCCAGTTTTTTTGGCATTTGGAAAACATCGTTGATTATTACAATAGGTCCCATAGGCCTCGTCCTTAGTTAGGCTATAATTTTCATGTGCCGAGGGAACTACTTGTATATTGTTTGAGGGCATAAGCCCCATGACTCGTTACTAGTTTTATTTTTGAGGCGCTTTATCCCACCTATGTACTCTGATATTTTTGATATTATATATGGATTTTTATGTCTTTTTGTGGGTTTATGGAACACATCTAGTTTACAAATGTATTTACATGTGAGTGTGTATTTTTCTTTACATGTGTGCAATATGCAAATCTAATACATGATTATATAGGGTGTCTGTAACTTGATTCAATATCCTAGGAACATGGATATATGTAATGTAATCAAAGCTTCATTCTAAGAGACATACCCTAAGGAACTGTCGGTGTAGAGTAGGATCATAAATGTGGTACACTACATTTAACTGAGACATAACCAGTTGATCATCTAAAAATACCCAGAGGCGAGAAATAGCATGCGACAATGTGTCACACGACAATTCTAGAACTACATTGTATTCGGCAACATTGTTTATGGTGTCACCTAAACATATACCTCTTGAAGATAACAACTAGCCTTGAGGTGTGTAGATTACCCAAGCAGCGGAAGCAAGCCTCCGAGTGTGTCAGTTGGCACCATCCACAAAACCAATGAACACCTCTGATTCACTTAACATCTACCAGAGTGAAAAAGATGACATCAACACGAGACGTCCATAAAACTGAAAAGGGGGTAAAAACTAAAACATGCAAAATGTACAGAAACTATACATATGTTACAAAACTTTACCCAAGGTGACCTACCTATGAGTAATACTTCTTGAGGTAGAGCCCATTTCTAGGCTCCGCCAAAGCATTTCCCTCAAATTCTACCAGAAGACAAGCGCCCTTTTTTAGAACCTCTTTTACGATGAAAGGTCCAAACCACATGGGTTTGAAATTGTCTGCCCCCGGGGAGTCCTTATCCTAGTCATAGACTAGGACAAGGTCAACTTTAGAGAAAATATGAGGATGAATGGACTGATCATATTGATACTTGACTTTTTGTTTGTGAGCCTCGTTGGCCAGGGCCGCATCACGACGCTGCTCATTGAGTTGCTCAAGGTATAATAACCGCTCTTCAAGTGGAGAAGTGTCTAGCAATAACTGTACTGCCAACTTTAGGGATGAGATCTGACATTCTATAGGTAAGACTACTTCCAGCCCGTAAACAAGTTGAAAAGGTGAGAAAACGGTTGTAGTCTTAAAAGTCGTTCAGTAAGCCCATAATGTCGAGTATAACATCAAATTCCAATTTGACTTGGCCGAATTGATCGTTCACTATAGGATGGTCTTAATAGATTTTTTTACAACTTCCACCTGACCATTCGCTTGGGGGTATTAGGGTGACAAATGTTCTTGCCACAACCCAAGCTTTGATTTTAATTCAATCATCATTTGGTTCTGAAAGTGGCTACCATGGTCAGTGACAATCTCTCTTGGGACGCTGAACATTGCGATTATTTGGTTGAACAAAAAGATATCTGCAGTCTCTCCATCATCTTTAAACATTGGCATAGCTTCAACCCACTTCATGAAGTAGTCTATGACTACAATGATATAACGGTTCCCCCTTACTGAAGGAGGGTTGCATGTAGTGTAATCAATCCCCCACTTGGTGAAGGGACCAGCTGTGATGACAGGAAACATGGGAGTGGGATGTGCCCTCATCTTTTGAGAGAAGATATGACATGGGTGACACTTCTTGACAGATGTGATACAATATTTGATTAGTGTCGGCCAGAAGTAACTGGCTCATAAAATCGTTTGGGTTGTTGCCAACCTAGACAAATGACCACCACATGCTCCAATATGGAAATCTTTAATAATGATTTTTGCTTCTTCATGAGTGAGGCATCGACGAAGAATGCAATCTACTCCTCGATGATAGAGATTGTCCTCGAGGATGAGGTAGTTCTTGGCCTGATGACGTATACAGTGACGTTCATCACGAGAAGCAGAGGCGGGGCATTTCAAAGTCTGGAGATAGACAAGTATATCTCCATACCAGGGATCCAAAGATGCGATCAAAAACATGTCTCCTCTAATAGGCGACTCTTCAGGCATAACCTCATTGGATTCAACCAGAAGTTTCGAGATGAGCTCCGCAAAGACTAGTGACTTTTTGTATTTCTCCGAAACAAAATCTAAGTCAAATTCCTAGAGGACAACTATCCATATACTGATATTCCCACCAATGACGCGTCATGTTAATACGTATTGAAATGGATTCACAATGGAAATGATGGTGGTATTGTGAAACAAAATGTAATGATGGAACCATTGAATAGCATGAATGGCTGCCAATGCCAGTTTTTCAATATGGGAATATTTGAGTTCCGGTCCAACTAGGCCTCCGCTCGGGTAATAAATCACATATTCTGAGAGGAAGTCATCCTCCTGAACTAATACCATACCGATAGTCGACTCTATCACAGCCAAGTAGAGTAAGAAATCTTTTTATAATTGGGTGGTCGAAGAAGAGGGGTAGTTGTGAGGGAATGATTCTATGCTTCAAAGGAGCATTCAGTGGCATTGTCCCAACTAAAAGGAATTTCTTTCTTCAGTAAGGGCATAAATCCCTTTGTGATCTCGGCATAGTTTGCGATGAAACGCCTCAAAAAGTTTTCTTTTCCCTATAGACTCTGAAGTTGAAGGATTGTACGTGGGGGGGGAACTAAACTATTGCCTCAACCTTGAGAGGGTCGACCATGATCCTTGTTGTTGAAACTATGAAACCTAACAAACGGCTCGATTTCACACAAAAACTGCATTTGTTGGGATTCAAGAGAATTCGGAAGTAGCGACATCACTCAAAGATAATTCGGAAGTGGGTGGGATGATCAAATCTCTTACGAGAGAGTGATGCTAAATCATCTAAGTAGGCCTCGATGATATGTTTGAGATCATGGAAAGCAAAAGACATGGCTCGCTAAAAGGTAGAGCCAACATTTTTCAAACCAAACGACATCTTATGATACGCGAATGTACCCCATCAACAAATGAATGAAATTTTGTGTTGGTCTTTGGGTTTGATTTGTATCTAATTATATCCCAAAAAACCATCCATGAAAGAAAAGGCCTCTCAACCTACACATTCATAGACTATCTGGTCAATGAATGGTGTGGGAAAATTATCTTTTGGACGGGCCTTGTTCAAATCACGGAAGTCTGTACAAACGTGAATCGTACCCTATTTTTTATTAACCAGCATGGGGTTTGACACCCATTGGGTCAAATGGACGGGGTATATAAAACCTGCCTTGAGAAATTTCTCCACTTCAACCTTAATAGTTAGTGCTTTCTTAGGATTAACTGGATGAAGCTTCTAGTGAACCGGCTTAGCATTAGGATAAGTCATTATTTCATGTTCAACAATTTTTGGATCAATGCCTGGCATTTCCTTGTAAGACCAAGCAAAAACGTCGCGAAATTCCTTAAATAAATCTATGTAGATTTGAATCTCTTCGGAGGAGCAGTCATCTCCGACAAAAACATTCTCCACGATGCTAGGGGTTCTGGAGATGTTTATAGGTATAGTTTTAGCGATGGTTTCCATATTACCCTCAGCATAAACAACATGTGTAGCCAAAGGATTAATAGGACAAGACCTATCTCCAGTCATAGTTAAGGTGAATTCCCCTACCTCAATTCTGCTTAACTCTAGGAGGAAATAAGATCTGTGATGGAGATCGTCCTAGGGTTTATCCAAACTATTCATTGCTTCCATGATTGCTTCGTCTAAGGGAAAGACTAAGTCTAAAGAATCTGTATCAACGAGGGAACCTTGAGCCCAAATAGGCTCTAGAATCGGATATAACTCCTGTGCAGGAGTTGGATTGGGTATGCGTGTCATGATTTCATCCAACGTCTTCTCGATATAGAGAGGAAGAGATGGGTTTTCATCTTCTTTACCTTTCTCATAGGTGCTTGGATTGTTGTAATCATGTGCTCTAGTTGACATATAAGCATCACCTTTCATCATATACACATTTGTGGATGCATGATTGTTTGAAGATGGAGGGGGTCCTTGGTTGCCCCCATTCATGCTTGTAGAGGCTTGAGTTAGATTTTGGCCATGTTCAAAAGGGTTTGTTAACATAGTCGGTTGTTGCTGTGATAATAAATTTTGGGCCTCTGCAAGCCGAGGGCATTGGTGAGTTGGGTGGTCTTCTGCACACAGATTACACAGGTACCTCGACTTTATTTTTTCATTATTTCCCCGACCAACATTATTAGTGGGTTTCTTATCCCATTTACCCTTCTTACACTATTTCTTTTTTCCATTAGGATATTGGGTGGCCTTCAGATTTGTCGACTGCACACTGTGTACATCTGACGTTTAGGTAGAGAGAGCATCCAGAATAGTAGTCTGGTTGGCCCCTGTATGTTGGATAGACAATTGCTACAATTGTTTCGTTAGTTGTTCAATGAGATTTGTTTGTGATGAACCAACAATACCATTGGCATGTGGTCCAAATCTCTATCTATTTTTATCAAGTATTTATCATGGCACATATAGCAAGATCTCGTACAATAGACCAAACTGAGAATAGATTATCTCAAGCTGTTGAGCTCTCATGATTACATCTTCTTTGGAAAACACTCCTGACGCCACGACGTCTTTGGATAACTGTGGGACCAAAGACTTAAGGAACCACTCAAGCACGAATGTTGGTGGGACTGGCACCTTAATTAAACTCTTCCAGCGTCTCCATTCTCAGATTTGATCAAAGATATGGTCTGCCCTTGTCTATTGGAAATTGGCCAGCAATTATGTGCTGGCGTCGTATCTCACAGATAATTGGAAATGGTTTAGGAATGCCATTGCCAATTCTCTGAAGAAATAATATCTTGAGAGTTCCCTTCCCAGAGAAAGAATCTGTTTGCTGCTTTAGGATCCGTCGAGACTTATAATCCGGGTACGATAATGCTTGATACAACTGACTTAAAACTTTGTATCCCTTACCACGTAGCATTCCAGATAGTAGTGGCTTACACCACAAAAACTTTTACTCAGAACATTTTCCACATGGTGGTTGATGAGGGCGCCTCAACATGTGTAATGTCTTTGGCATGTTGGAAGGCTATTGGCCAGCCCTTTTTGTCTCTGTCACCTACTCTTTTTACCACTTTCAACGGTCATTTGTTCCAACCACATGGAATTATCCCCTCTTCTCTCGTGCAATTAGGAGGGAAAACCATGTGTGTCGAGGTTGAAGTGGTCGATGCATCTCTCAACTACAATATCTTGTTAGGGAGTAGTTGGACCTATGCTATGCAAGCAGTATTCGCTATAGTTTTTCGTGTCTTCTTGTTTCCACATGAGGGCCAGATCGTGACCATTGATCAGTTGTCTTTCTCCCATCTTAACCCTTCATTGGGGGCATCCGCAGTCCCAATGATTGATAACCTTCAACTCGGTGTTGTCAACATATGGGTTGTTTTTTTCCCACCTTTGATGGGTACTTTCGATTAACCACCTTCTCAAGGTGATGTTAAGTTCATATCTGACCACCATAAGGTTGAGATTTTCCAAGTTTCATCGTTTTACACGACTTACTTTACCGATTTGTGGATTATTCCTTCCCCATCAACCACGATGGAAGGGATAGGGCACCATGGTATGTCCGTGCCCTTGTCCGTGGAATAAGTGGCATACTCTTTGGTTCAGCAAGATTTCGTCGACCCCAATTTGACTACCACACAAGAGTTAGATCTGATTCTAGAGCCTATTTGGGCTCAATGTTCCCTTGTTGATACAGATTCTTTAGACTTAGTCTTTGTTAAGCCCTAATATTGGCTCATTACCACTTAATTGGGGCATATTAGATTAGTAATGTTATTTTATTTATGTTAGCTTTAGGCCATTAGTTGTAATTTAGATTAGTAATGTTATTTTATTTATTTCGGCTTTAGGCCATTAAACCTCCTAGTCTCCTATATATACCAAGGAGACATTTTCATTTTGAATCATCTTGTACTAGAACATTTAAGTGGGGTAAAAG
Source organism: Picea mariana (assembly GCA_032191745.1). NCBI lineage: Eukaryota > Viridiplantae > Streptophyta > Pinopsida > Pinales > Pinaceae > Picea > Picea mariana. Next base: position 85,274 of record JASDQU010501202.1, on the reverse strand, counting down.
GAGGTTTCCCCCTCGAAGAGGCTTATTATATGAAATTATCTCTTTTTCAAGGCATTGAGTAATTTTCCTGAGGTTTTTCTATGCTATATTGATGTTTGGTTCTTAACATATGGTATCAGAGCTCAAGGTCTTGGGGTTTCGCTGCTACATCTGAGACACCATGGAATTTTTTCTATAACTTTTTTTCTACAATGTTTCATAAGGCACGGCTTGAAGGGTATTTAGAATATGGATCAAGGTACGTTGGGTTCAAAATTTAGCTCCTGACGCCTTATACTTTCAGAGATATAGCTTGTACAAGATAGGGTTCTGGAATCATCCTGAAATGAGTCATTCTGGAATTTTCACTATAAAACATTTTCTGTAAATTTTCAGACCCTAAACGCCGGAGATCATTTACAGAAATTAGTAGTGTATCTTTGGTAAAAATTTCATATTCTGGGTCATCTTAAATTTGTAGATACACCCTGTGTAAGATAGGGTATCTAACTAGCCCTATTGACTAGTCTCAAGAAGGTGTTCCAAGTAAAACAATCATAACTTCTTCCTAGAGTATCCAAATTGTGTGGGACTGGTTGCATTGGATCGTGAACAGTCTTTAGTATTTTGGGTGCGAGTTTCATAATTTTATATCAATTATTTTGTGTGGGGCACACTATACAAGGGAGATCTCCTGGAAAGTCCAAAAATCGGCAAGTTGTGGGGAAGTTACCATAAATTCCACTTGGCACATCCAATTTTGATTACAACTGTGGAATTGCAGAGAAAAAATATCAGAGAAATACATAAGAGAAAGTTTCATACCCAAAAGGGCCAAAAATTGGGAGATACAACAGAAGCAATATTGTCTAGCAGAACCACCTCAAAATCAAGGTTCAAAAGTGATACTTGGCCA
>JASDQU010501202.1:70577-84279 GCA_032191745.1 Picea mariana | reverse complement strand
TACCTATAAACATATACAAAACCCCTAGCATCATGGAGAATGGTTTCGTCGGAGTTGACTACTCCCCTGAAAAGATTCGAAGCTACATGGATTTTTGCTTGGTCTTACGAGGAAATTCCAGGCATTGATCCAAAAATTGTTGAACACGAAATAATGAATTATCCTGACGCTAAGTCAATTCAGCAGAAGCTTCGTCTAGTTAATCCTGAGAAAGCAGAAGCTATTAAGGTTGAAGTAGAAAAACTACTCAAGGAAGGTTTTATCTATCCCGTCCATTTGACCCAATGGGTGTCAAACCCCGTGTCGGTTAACAAAAAATAGGGTACGATTCACGTATGTGCGGACTTCTGTGATTTAAACAAAGCATGTCCAAAAGATAATTTCCCCACACTATTTATTGACCATATAGTCGATGAATGCGTAGGTTGTGAGGCCTTTTCTTTTATGGATGGTTTCTCAAGATATAATTAGATACAAATAAAACCCGAAGACCAACACAAAACAACATTAATTTGTCCATGGGGTACATTCGCGTATCATAAGATGCCTTTTGGTCTGAAAAATGTTGGAGCCACCTTTCAGTGGGCCATGTCTTTTACTTTCCATGATCTCAAACATATCGTCGAGGCATACCTAGATGATTTAGCATCATGATCTCATAAGAGAACTAATCATCCCACACACCTCTGACTTATCTTTGAGCGATGTCGCTACTTCTGGATTCGCTTGAATCCTAACAAATGTAGTTTTTGTGTAACGTCGGTCCATATGCTAGGTTTCATAGTTTCAAGAACAGGGATCATGTTCGATCCTCTCAAGGTTGAGGAAATATTTCAGTGGCCTCCCCCATGTACAATCCTTCATCTTCAAAGTTTACAGAAAAAAGAGAACTTTTTGCGGCGTTTCATTGCAAACTATGCCGAGATCACAAAGGGATTTATGTGTTTTCTGAAGAAGGATATTCCTTTTCATTGGGATGATGTCACTCAACGCTCCTTCGAAGCGTTGAAAAGTTCCCTCACAACTGCCCCTCTGCTTCGGCCACCCAATTATAACAAAGATTTATTATTATACTTGGTTGTAGCAGAGTCAACCATCGGCATGGTCTTAGTTCAGGAGGATGATTTTATCTTAGAATATGTGATTTATTACTTGAGTCGAGGCCTAGTTGGACTGAAACTCAATTATTCTCATATCAAAAAACTTGCATTGGTAGCATTCCATGTTGTCCAATGGTTCTATCATTATATTTTGTTTTGCAAGACCATCGTCATTTCCATTGTGAATCTGTTTCAATACATGTTGACACGATGGATAATCGATGGAAAGATCAGTAGATGGATAGTTTTCCTCCAGGAATTTGAATTAGATTTCATTTTGGAGAAATCCAAAAGGTCATTGGTCTTTGTGGAACTCATCTCGGAAATTTCGGTTGAGTCAGGTGGTGTTATGCCCGAAGAGTCGCCTATTCAAGGAGACATGTTTTTGATAGCATATTCGGACCCCTGGTATGGAGATATACTTTTCTATCTCCAGACTTTGAAATTCCCCACCTCTACTTCTCATATGAGTGTCACCATATACGTCATCAGGCCAAGAACTATCTCATACTTGAAGATACTCTCTATCGTCGAGGTGTAGATTACATCCTTCGTCGATGCCTCACTCATGAAGAAGCGGAAATCCTGCTTAACAATTGCCATACTAGAGCATGTGGTGGTCATTTGTCTGGGTTGGCAACAACCTAAAAGATTTTATGAGTTGGTTAGTTTTGGCTGACACTAATCAAATATTGTATCGCATTAGTCAAGAAGTGCCACCCGTGTCAAATCTTCCCATGGAAGATGAGGGCACATCCTACTCCCATGTTTCCCGTCATCGTCGTTGGCCCCTTCACCAAGTGGGTGATTGATTACGCTACCTGCAAATCTCCTTCAGCAAGGGGGTGTCGTTATATCATCATAGCAATAGAATACTTCACCAAGTGGGTCGAAGCTATGCCAACATTCAAATATGATGGTAATACTATCACCCTCTTTTTGTTTAACCAGATTATAGCACGGTTTGGCATCCCGAGAGATATTGTCACTGACCATGGAAGTCACTTTAAGAACACAATGATGACCGAGTTAACATCAAATATTGGGTTGAGGAAAGAAAATTTGTCACCTTACTACCCTCAAGTGAATGGTCAGGTGGAATCTGTCAATAAATATCTTAAGACCGTCCTACAGTGAATCATCAATTCGGCCAAGTCAAATTTGAATTTGATGTTATACTCGGCATTATGGGCCTACCAAACGTCTGTTAAGACAGTGACCGATTCCTCACCTTTTCAACTCGTTTATGGGTTGGAAGCAGTCTTTCCCAAAGAATGCCAGATCCCATCTTTAAAGTTGGCAGTAAAGTTATTGCCAGACACCTCACTGATTGAAGAGCATTTATTATATCTCGAGCAGCTCAATGAGCATATTCATGATGCGGCCTTAGCTAGTGAAGCTCACAAAAAAAAGGTCAAGTGTCAGTATGATCGATCTGTTTGTCCTCAGATTTTCTCGGAAGGCGACCTTGTCCTAGTTTATGACCAAGATAAGGACCCCCTAGGGGAAGACAAGTTCAAACCCATGTGGTTCAGACCTTTCATCATAAAAGAGGTTCTAAAAAAAGGCACTTAACGTCTAGTAGATTTTGAGGGAAATGCTTTGGTAGAGCCTAGAAATGGGCTCTACCTCAGAAGTATTACTCATAGGTAGGTCACCTTGGGTAACCTTTTGTAACATATGTATAGTATTTGTACTATTACTTTTTGGTTTCTTTCGGTTTTATGGAAGTGTCAATTTTTATGTTATCTTTTGTCATTATGGTAGATGTCAAGTGAATCATAGGTGTTTTTTGGATTCACAGACAACTCTAGTTGGTACACTCAGAGGCTTACCTTAGCAGCTTGGGTAATTTTCACACCTCAGGGCCAGTTACTATCTTCAGGAGGTATATGTTTAGGCGACACCACAAATGAAGTCGTCGAATACAACGGAGTTATTAAGTTCCTTCATGACGCTTTGTCACTTGGTATCTATCACCTCTGGGTCTATTTATATGCTCAGTTGGTTGTGTCTCAATTAAATAGAGTCTACCGTGTTCATGATCCTACTTTACACCGACGGTTCCTTAGGGTACGTCTCTTAGAATAAAGTTTTGATTATATTACATATTTTCATGTTCCTAGGAGATTAAATCAATTCACAGATACTCTATCTAATCAAATTTTAGATTTCCATATCGCACACATATAAGAAAGACACACACATACACATGTGAATACATTTAAAAAAAAAGTAAATGTAATCTGTTAACGATAAAAAATGCACTGGCATTTTTGTAAGAATGATGCCTAATATTGTAGGGAACATTTGACTATCTTCCCTATCTCCAAATCCAAATCTGATTGCACCATTGGAAATCTTATGATCTTTAGTTAAAAATCGACTATTTGAATGTGCAAAACGGACATTCCATGGCTGAGAAAATTGATTTTTCCCAAAGGCATTTTTTGCTGGAAATTCTGACTTTCGGTGGTTTAGGCGAACATGACGACTGTTCATTAACCACTGAAAGTTGCGCTTTCGGTGGATAACTCACCCAGAAATATTCCCAGACAACCATCGAAAGCCTGTGTGTCCAGAATTGAACGAGTTTTTACATAGGTCAAGGATTTTTGATATCAAAAGATTCAGGATCTTTTCCAATGAAGGTCTAATGAATTATCAAGTCCAGCACAACAGTTATTTTTGACATATTATGAAGAAAGAAGTTATTTCAAAGGTTATGGACATGTTTTAATTAAGATAGAAAGAAGGACACCTGGACACATCAACAAATTCGACCTAGTATCTATTTGAAAGTCATCATGTAGCCTTGGAAGGCTGTTCTACATTGCACCAACAATCAATAGAGAGAAATCAGGGTTTGACCTCATTTTGAGGAAGCATCCCACTTATTTTGCAATAGATTTTGACTTGCTATTTTTAGATGATTTGATCCATGTTTTTAGGATCTTAGAACTGTTTTGTAATACTATAAATATTAGAATAGAAGATGAACCAAAAGGGTTCGATTTGGAGGGCTACATGCTGCTACTGTAATATAGAGACCTATTCTTATTATGTAAAAAATTGCAAGCTTCCTTCAGTTTTGTTGTCAGATTTCTCTCTTCTGTCTCTGATATCTTGTGAGTGAATGTTCTTTGTTGATTCTCATTCAATCTGTATATGACTGTCATCTCATGTGTTGATTGATTAAGTTGATAATCATAAGATATTTCTTTAGTTATTAAACCCATTGTGCTCGTTGGTATGAAGTATAATCTGGTTCAATAGCTGTTTTCTTTCCCATTTAATCAAACCTTGTCTGACTACATTACTAGAAGGCCTTGTGAGATTTTGTATTCCTAGACAGTCTTGAACACACAGTCCAACCCCTAGATATTCATCTTGATCCAAAAACCACATCAAATATTAAGAAAATATTTCCAAAAAGAGTTAGTTACCAGGCATCTCCGACTTACAGCCTAGGAGAGTTTCCTGGAGTGATAACAAATTGGCGCCGTTGCTGGGGAGCGAGTTCAGAAGCTTATTTCCCTAGGAGATGACATAGTTTCAACATTTGATGATAGACAAAGGCTGAGCACAATCAGGTTGTACATCATCTATCCGGCGACTCCATGAAGGACGAATCTATTGGTGACTCCACTGGTATGCAATGAACATGATCTTAGCCAAAAGGTATGCATTCTGTGATTTTTCAAGCATTGTTGGTTCCCCTAATCAAGTACCTACTAAAGATGAATGGGAGAATAGTCTTCCTAGATTTCGTGGTGAGGAGTGGGAAGTGCCAGCTGAACATTTACTGGATTTCCATGAATTCATTAACCGACTTGAAATTGTACATGAATATGTGCAAATTAAGCTGTTTAAGTTTTCTTTAGATGGAATTGCTCTTGACTGGTGCCGGTCCCTTCCGAATGCAAGTGTCATCTCTATGGCTGACTTTCATGCTGCTTTTCATGTGTTCTGTAAAGATCATTTTCCAGCTGATCTTCTTTATCCTCAGTGTTGTCACGAATTTCATTTTTTGACCAAGAACTCAAATGTTTATGAAGAGTATGTTGTTGAAGTGAATGCTATCCATTATGATCAGGAGATCAATAATCCACATCATGATAGCCATAGTGATGCTTTTGTTATTACATCAAATGCATCTCCTGACTTATGTTATCATGAAGAGGAGATTGTTCCCATTGAAAGTTTGAAAAGTGAAGAGAAGATTTTAATATCAGCGAGTAACAGTTTCAGATCTGCAGTGGATGTGGAGGACAGCCTACCATTTCTAGATTTGCAGAAAAAGACAGAGTGCAACAGACATTTGCAGGAAGGGCAGCAGAAAGATTCAGATCAGAAATTCAGTTCGTATTGCCCTCCAACAAAGATCAAGCAGTTTACATTCATCATTGAGTTTTGTGAAAGAAATGAAGAGCAGCTGCAACACAATCAGTTGAAGCAGCAAATCAAAGAGGTATTATGTTATGAGTTTGAGGATCCTTTTACTGACTATTTAGAGTCTATGAGAAGTATAGATCTTAAAAATTTTCTGCCAGAAGAAGATTATCTTTATCCTCTACTCAAACCTTTCTTCTGCATGATATGGTCTTTATTATTGTTCGGGTCAAGATTCAACATGATGTCAGTAGATCAGTTTCTCACTTGGTTACATTGGAAATCGAGTTTTACTTGATTTATCTGTCTCTAATGGTTAGAGTAGGAATAGATAAAGGAATAAGCTCACCACACGAACAATTAGATCTTTTTCAGTTTGGTCTCATAAATAAGAAGGGGGCTGCACACAAGTTACAGGTTTTAGAGAGGTAGTTGTTTACCTGCTCGATCATCGCCACTTTGCACAGGTACCCCCTACAGCTCTTGTGAAAGCTACTCATTCAATTTTCAATGTGAACAGAAATGTGTTGCCTTGTAAGTCAGAGCCCTTTGCAGAAAATGGATCCTTCCAAAGTTTTCAGCCCCATGAGTATAAATGAACAGATTCAAAAGCTTATGAACTGAAAAATAACCCTACATCAACAGTCAAGCCTTCAGACGTTGCCTCTATCAGTTTCCATGAACTGCTAGAATTTCCAGTCTGCACAAACTCTATGTATCCCCCCATTCACCAGTGTCTGAATGGTCATACACTATGCTCTTGATGTAAATCCAGGGTCAACAACCAGTGTCCCACCTGTAGGTACGAACTTGGTAATATTAGGTGCTTGGCTCTTGAAAAGGTGGAAGCATCTCTAGAACTTCCTTGCAAGTATCAAAGCCATGGTTGTCAAGAGATATTTCCTTACTACAGTAAATTAAATCATGAAGCTCAGTGCACTTTTAGGCCATACAAATGCCCATATGTTGACTCTGAATGCAAGATAGTTGGAGATATTCCCTTTTAGTGGATCATTTGAGAGATGATCACAAAGTTGATATGCATGATGGTTTCACCTTCAACCATTGATATGTAAAGTCAAATCCACTTGAGGTTGAGAATGCTACTTGGATGCTAACTGTATTCAATTGTTTTGGGAAATACTTTTGTCTACATTTTGAAGCATTCCAATTGTGCAAAGCCCCTATATATATAGCTTTTTTGCGTTTCATGGGAGATGATGATGAAGATAAAAAATTTAACTACAGCCTTGAAGTCGGAGGCCATGGTCCATTCTAATGCAAAATATGAGGTAGATTTTCTAAATAACCACAGGTGAATGAATGTAGTTGTAACACGCACACGTAGACAATGTTGTATTATTTGCAACACATAAACAGTGATCAGTGACAAATTCCTGAAACACCTTGTAGAGTATTTTGAGAAGAATGCCGAGTTACAGTTGTATGAATGCTGTGAATCAAATACAGAATTAAACATAATGCTACCAGGTGTATCTTCAATCCAGTTGCTAAAATTTTGATCCCGTGATTTCCTCATGAAATCGCAGACAAAAGTTTCATATCCCGATACACATGGGATTTTGTTCTGCAAAATAAAAATAAATATCGCAACATTTATCTCCAGATTATTTTACAGGTGTACGTCTCCTCATCAATGACTTAAATTTCACTCAAACAAATTGGTGCCTCAAATTCTGATTACAGATATTTCAAATCTCTAGAGGTTTTCGAGGAGCTAATTAAAGTGAACTTTGATTTGGTTTCTCTTGATGATAAATTTCGAAAAATCTTTTCATTTATTTTGGAGAGGTTCTTTCTTCTATTTGATGGTATTGTTCAATATTATCAAGATCTGGTACAAGGGCTAGAAAGTCCTCTAATTTTGATTTGAGCCGAGGTTATTATTCTGATTCTATAGATAAGAATGCCTTCTCAGGGAAAATGAGGAATTCATCCTTCTCACCATTGTCCGATAGATCACAGTCAACCAGATCTAATGCTGGAAAAAACATGGTAACTGAACATACTCCTCATTGTTTCTTCACTCACACTAGAAAAGATGGTGATTGCAGGACATATTTCATGCCAAAATCACATTTATTTGACAAGGGAGGGAATAGAAGCATGTCATTGGAAAAAGACATCATGTCCGGGAGTGATACAGAAAATACTGCAGAGTATGAAAGTGATGGAGCATCGGAAAGAAAATACTCTTGTGAACATAGGACTAGGATGCATATGTTTGACAGACATGGAGAAAATGGAGATGCATTGACTTATGGTTGAGACTGCTTTGAAAGGAGACATTCCTATAAAGAGGCTGAAAATGATCCATGCTTTTCCTTCTACATTAACTACGACCACTCTCATTGCCCATCAGCTGTGGAAGCAACAACAGTTACCCCTAAGAATCTAGGATCATACATTACAATTGATTATACGAGTGTCTTCAACACACCAAGGACAATTGTTAGGTCTCTGGAACAACATTCCTCCTCTGAGAACACATGTAGGAAATTGCAGTGTAGAAAAGAATTTGCAGATTCTGCAGAAGCTACCTATGATAATTTAAATGAAACTAACTGGACCATGAACTTAAGTCCAGCTGCCAATGATGTTGTTGATGAATCCGGGGGTGGAGACCATGGACAAATGATTTTTTCAAAACAAAGGTGTGCTTCAGAATATTTATAGGCTGAAGCCTATACATAGCCATACTCAACCAGAACAACAGTCTACCAACCTCCAGCACAGGATCATGCAGGTTTGGAAACCCTTGCCAAAATTTCCAGCTCCATGGAGGGAGAAATACATGTTGAAATACATCATGGAGGAGATTACAAGTTTAGTCAGAGAGAAAGGAGCTTCATCTAAGAAGCCTTGAAGTCATTTACAAACATGCAGGTAATCAAAATTTTGATATTTTGATTTTTGAAATACTTATGTTTTTTGGTGGTTTAGGCGAGCCCTCCAGTGCTCATTAACCACTGAAAAGAAGTGCGTTCGGTGGATAAAGTTCTTAAATCCAAATACTGTTAACCAGAGAAAGTTGTTTTAACCAGAATATTCAAAATTATGCCCAGATTTGAGATATTCAAGTTGGAATGATGTGAAATCTTCTGGAATAGGATGATTATGAATTATCAAATCAAGTCTAAACACTATTCTTGAGGAAGAAAGTCAAAAAGAAGTTTTTTGACAATATTTGGTCATTTTTTAAAAAGGGAAAAATATCATAGGATCTAAAAATGCTTTGTACCTGGAGTTGTTGTTATTTTGATACACGATCCAGAAAGAGTTTACAGAGAGATGGTTGCAACCAACAACACCCTCTGTTGGTGGCTTCACAACCTGAGTTTTTATTATTACTGCAAACTTATCGGTGGCTTCTTTATGATCGTCCACACAATCCAGTGGATTTTTGGTTTACTGTAGTCCTTGATCCTGCTTCTATACCTTATGTAAATGCTAGTGGTGGTGCAGCCTGTTTTCCTCATTGCATTTCTGGAAGGCTGAAATATGCAAACAGTGAAAATCTTCATGATGGAATATAGTTATGGTGGATGTGCCTATTGAACTCATATTTAGAATTGGAAGCGTTGTAAACAAAAAGAGGAGCTTCGTCTAGCAAACCCTGAGGTCTTTGTACTCTTGCAGGTAATCGAGATTCATCAAGTTTAGATTTTTGGGTAAGTTTCTGTTTTCGGTGGTTTAGGCGAGCCGGGTGTGCTCATTAACCACCGAAAAGGCTGAATGACTCCATGGCCCAATACTAAAGTCACAAGTTCTTCTAGTTTCTTGGAAACTTCGCAGGGAGGTCTCCATCCCAGTTGGAGCCAGATGTCAACGATAAAAAATGCACTGGCATTTTTGCAAGAATGATGCCTAATCTTGTAGGGAACGTTTGACTAGATTCCCTAGCTCCAAATCCAAATCTTATTGTACCATTGGAAATATTATGATCTGTAGTTAAAAATAGACTATTTGAATGTGCAAAACGGACATTCCACGACTGAGAAAATTGATTTTTCCCAAAGGCATTTTTTGCTGGAAATTCTGACTTTCGGTGGTTTAGGTGAACAGGACGACTGTTCATTAACCACCGAAAGCTGCGCTTTCGGTGGATAACTCACCCAGAAATATTCCCCGACAACCACTGAAAGCCTGTGTGTCCAGAATTGAACGAGTTTTTAAACAGGTCAAGGATTTTTGATATGAAAATATTCAGGATCTTTTCCAATGAAGGTCTAATGAATTATCAAGTCCAACACAACAGTTATTTTTGACATATTATGAAGAAAGGAGTTATTTCAAAGGTTATGGACATGTTTTTATTAAGACAGAAAGTAGGAAACCTGGCCACATCAACAAATTCGACCTATTCTCTATTTGAAAGTCATCATGTAGCCTTGGAAGGTTGTTCTACACTGCACCAACAATCAACAGAGAGAAATTAGGGATTGACCTCATTTTGAGGAAGCATCCCACTTATTTTGCAATAGATTTTGACTTGCTATTTTTAGATGATTTGATCCATGTTTTCAGGATCTTAGATCTGTTTTGTAATGCTATAAATATTAGAAAAGAAGATGAACCAAAGGGTTCGATTTGGAGGGCTACATGCTGCTACTGTAAATTGAGAGACTTATTCTTATTATGTGAAAAATTGCAAGCTTCCTTCAGTTTTGTTGTCAGATTTCTCTCTTCTGTCTCTGATATCTTATGAGTGAATGTTCTTTGTTGATGCTCATTCAATCTGTATATGACTGTCATCTCATATCTTGATTGATTAAGTTGATAATCATAAGATATTTCTTTAGTTATTAAACCCATTGTGCTTGTTTGTATGAAGTATAATTTGGTTCAATAGCTGTTTCCTTCCCCATTTAATCAAACCTTGTCTGACTATATTACTAGAAGGCCTTGTGAGATTTTGTATTCCTAGACAGTCTTGAACACACAATCCAGCCCCTAGATATTCATCTTGATCCAAAAACCACATCAAATATTAAGAAAATATTTCCAAAAAGAGTTAGTTACCAGGCATCTCCGACTTACAGCCTAGGAGAGTTTCTTGGAGTGATAACACCACCATTCGGTAAGGGGTAACCATTGAGCCCACTGGTGTTTTTTTTCAGAGGAAAAGCACCTCAGATATGTTTCCAAACACTTGTTGACAACTTCCGTTTGACCATCTGTCTGGGGATGATAAGTTGAGCTGAGATGCAATTGGGTGCCTTGTAGCTTAAACAGTTCTTGCCAAAAATTTCTTGTGAAAGCTGGGTCACGATCAGAAACAATAGAGTGTGACATGCCATGAAGCTTGAAGACCTGGTCCATGAAAATTTGAGCAACCATGGATGTAGTAAATGGGTGGTGAAGAGCGTAGAAATGAGCATACTTGGAAAGGCGATCCACAACCACCATTATCACTGATTTATTCCCCGATTTGGGTAAGCCGGTAATAAAGTCCATAGAGATATCCTTCCAAATAGCAGGAGGAATCGGAAGCGGTTGTAGTGTGCCCGGAGATTTGACTGTTTCTCCCTTTTTGCATTGACACACCTCACATTCAACAACAAAATTATGGATGTCTTGTTTCATACCATCCCAGAAAAAAGAACGTTTGACCCTGTCATATGTTTTGGTGAACCCTGAGTGCCCCACTGTGGGTGTAGCATGAAGCTCATAAAGTACCTTGGATTTAAGCTTGTATTGTTTAGTTAAATACAAATGGCCTCTGTATCGAAGCTCATCCTGGAGCCAGGAGTACCCTGGGGGAGATGGAGCCTTGGTCTGCAATTGTTGGATCAGATGCAAAATTTTGGGATCTTAAAGCCATTCGTGGTGCACAACTTGGAGCCAATCAGGTACAATGAAGGAAAGAGAAAAAAGGGATCCTTCGTCTTCATATTTTGAGGACAGTGCATCCACCATGACATTGTCTTTGCCCTTCTTATAAATGATCTCATAATCATATCTAAAGATCTTAGTCACCCATTTTTGTTGCTCCTGGGAGGAAATGTGTTGTTACAGAAAGTACTTGAGGCTTTGATGGTCGGTCTTAATTTGGAAGCATTTCCCCAAGAGATAAGGATGCCATAGCTCAACGGCATGTAGAATAACCAACATTTCCTTTTCATAAATGGGTTTGCCCATATTCCTTTTAGATAGTTGCTTGTTGGTGAAGGCCAAAGGTCGACCCTCTTGCATAAGGACAACACCAATTCCTTTCCCTGAGGCATCACAGTCCAACACAAAGGTCTTTGTGAAATTAGGAAGGGCCAAAATCAGAGTGGTGCACATGGTCGTCTTCAAGGTTTGAAAAGCTTGAGTTGTTGTTGGAGTCCAAGTGAAAGAGTTTTTTTTTAAGAGAACAGTGAGAGGTGTTAAAATCTTTTCGTAGTTCTTAACAAACTTGTGATAATACCCTGTGAGGCCCAAAACCCCACGCAAGATTTTGAGAGTCTTTGGGTGTGGCCAGTCTTGCATAGCTTCAATATTTTTCAGGTCCACCCTGACACCATCCTTTCCCACCAGATGACCCAAGTATTCTACTTCTGAGGCACCAAAAGCACATTTAGACTGTTTTAGGAAAAGTTGGTGCTGAGAGAGTAGATGGAGAACTTGATCCACATGAGTAAGATGGTCTATCCAGGTTTTTCTATAGATGAGGATATCATCAAAGAAAACTAAGACAAAATGATGGAGAAAGGGATGGAAGACATGATTCATGAGGCTNGAGAGAGTAGATGGAGAACTTGATCCACATGAGTAAGATGGTCTATCCAGGTTTTTCTATAGATGAGGATATCATCAAAGAAAACTAAGACAAAATGATGGAGAAAGGGGAAGAAGACATGATTCATGAGGCTTTGCAAGGTGGAGGGGGCATTACACAAGCCAAAGGGCATGAACAAAAACTCATAGTGGCCCTCATGAGTTCAAAAGGCCATCTTGGGGATGTTTTCCTTTTTCATACGTATCTGGTGATAGCCCGAGCAAAGATCAAGTTTAGTAAAGAATTGGGCTCCACTCAATTCATCCAGGAGGTCATCAATGATAGGAATGGGAAATTTATCTTTAATGGTTAGTTTGTTGAGGGTACGAAAGTCAGGACACATTCTCCAAGAACCTTCTTTCTTCAGGACCATGACTACCGGAGAAGAGTAAGGGCTTGTACTAGGATGGATAACGCCTGCAGTAAGGAGTTCTTGGACCATTTTCTCAATTTCATTTTTTCTGTGAAAAGGGGTGGCGATACGGACGGATATTGGGAGGAAGGATTCCTGGTACCAAGGGAATGGAATGATAATGAACACCGTGGGAAGGAGGGAGTCCTTGGGGAGTGGAAAATAACATTTGATGTTTAGAAAGGAGAGCTTGGAGGTCTTGCGGCACTGGGGGTGTCTCTGTTTCTTGTATGGCATGGAGTTGGGCAATGACACAAGAGTGACCTTTTTTTAGCAGCTTTTCCATATGATGGGAACTAATGACCTCAGGTGAACCAACAATGATGCCTTGGAATTTATATTGGTCGCCTTCCTGGTCGAATTGCATGGTTAAGTCCTTAAAATCCATGAGAATGGAACCCAAGGTCCTTAGCCAGTCTGCACCCAACACAATGTCACAACCACCCATGTCGATAGCAAACATATGGGATTTGAGGTGGTAGTCACCAATTTGAAGACGCACATTTTCACAGCGCCCTCCACATTTCATGGAACCACCATTGGCAATCATAATTTGGAAATTGTTGATGGCATGAATGTAGCAATGGGTTTCTTGGGCAATGCGGCGATGAATAAAATTATGGGTACTTCCACTATCAACCAGAATGATGACCTTTTGATGCTTGATGTAACCAATTAACTTGAGGGTTTGGGGGGCGGAGAAGCCAATGAGAGCATTGAGGGAAATGATCGGTTCTACTTCGGGAGGGTCAGAGGGAGGGGTTATGTCAGTGATTTTAGGTGACTCAGGCATAATGGGAGTTTCAACATCCTCTTCCGAAATTTCCTTAGAGATGGCCATAAAAATCTTTTGTTCCTTACATTTGTGGCCCGGGAAATATTTTTCATCACAATTATAACAAAGGCCTTTGAGTTGGCGTTCAACCATTTCATCCCTAGTCAATTTTGGGATCTTTAATGGGGCGGAGGGAATAGTGGGATTTATGGGTTTAGGGCGAGGGATAAAGGAAGGTT
>JASDQU010501202.1:40537-51682 GCA_032191745.1 Picea mariana | reverse complement strand
CGTATGAGCATTCTTTCACCCTTCTTATAGAGCAACCTATCAACCTCTCGCAACCTAGCTATGGTGCAGCCTGCGAGAATAGGCATTCTCGCACCCTACCTATATAGCAGCCTACGAACATCCTCTTTAATAGGGTTTTTATAAAGGAGAATGCAACTTCTTTTCTCAAGAAAATTTCTTCTCTCTTCTTTCTTCAGGAACTTAGGCCACTGGCCCCTCTGAAGGCAACATATAGGTTTACATCATTAATGATCATAGGGATGAAAAACATAATGTGTAATAATTGGTGACGTCAGGAGGATCCGCTTACACCGGAGTTAAGCATGAGGTCGCATGAGGTTGGTTGCGGGGATATCCCCCCAATACCTTCTTAGTGTCAAATACATTTATGGGGATCTATTCGTATATGAGGATATTGATAGTACCTTTACCTCTATGAGAGGTGGTGCTTTCGAGGTTTCAAGCTTTGTTACCCTTCCCATACAGTGGACTTGACTTACGATTATTTTCCTGCGCATCAGTTATATCGTGGTTTCTTAGTTTCTTGACATAGGTACCACATAGGTTACTTGCAGGGGTTATTCTGCAGGTACCCTGGGTCAGATAAGGGTCGAACAACAAGTAACCTTTATGGAAGATTACCTCTTCAAGGGATCAGACCGACTGGTTGTTAATCCCATGAGGACCCTTATAATTGATTCTTACACCTCTGATATTTGGTAGGGAGTCTTAGGCCCCTCTTGGGTGAGGCGTACCTACTTTATGGAGGGAGGCCGCTTTAAGCCACTTTATCCTATTTGTGTGCATATTGGCCTTTTGTTTATTTTGGTGTGCTCTTTGATTAGTAGTTGGCCTTAGGATTGCGTATTGCACCGTGCGTTTTCATCATCATGGATAGTGGAGCCCTTTTGACTCCCTCATTTAGCATTATCTAGGCCATGGTATTTTCTCATTCCATGGGGACGAATCCTTTTGTATTTCTGAATCGTACGTTGAATCATGTCACTCAGTATATAGCTTGGGTCTCTAATCATTTTTCTCATGGTATGCTAGACATGTTTTCGCACTTTCCATCCTTTTTCTTGTCTCCTTATGGGAATCCTAGTTTTGGGTCTGGGGGCATGATTGTTACACATTATTTTGGTCATCCTAATGATGACTATACAAGCATGTGTTCAAGATCTCAAAACAATATTTTACATGAGGAAAATGACTGAGTTCTTCCC
The DNA here is from genome assembly GCA_032191745.1 of Picea mariana. Taxonomy (NCBI): domain Eukaryota; kingdom Viridiplantae; phylum Streptophyta; class Pinopsida; order Pinales; family Pinaceae; genus Picea; species Picea mariana. The sequence goes on along the minus strand of JASDQU010501202.1, from coordinate 50,456 downwards.
CTACAAGGCATGTTTTTAGAATGACGTCGCAGGCTAACAGTGGTACATAGTGCATACATCCTTGATTTTTGTAGGCTTTTCTATGCATGGCTCGTAGGGTTTCTACAGGTTGCTATATAGGCAGGGTGCAACAGCGTTTGAAGATAAAAAAAGGAAGAAGTTCATGAAGTTTCTAGAAGGAGAATCTTCTTGAATGTAAGGTGGTATCCGTATGGTTGTGATCCTTCTGGCTTCTCTAATTTGGTGGGATCATCCTCATCCTTTCAACCACTTCACCTTCTCCTATATAATGATGGGTTTCTCATGGAAAGGGTTAAGCAAGATTGAGCAAAGAATTGTTGGAAGAATACATTGAAGACTGTGTCAAGGATCCTAATACAACTGATGTGTGGGGCCTCTACTTTTCCATCAAGCTTTTGTGGACCATCTTCATACAAATTCATAACAAGTGTATGTGTGTGTTGGAACAAAGGACCGCTAAAAGGGAACTTGTGACATCAAGGTATTATGGTTGTATCTTCCACTTTACTTAATATGACATAGTGACATGTTCCTTTCGCATAAAATCATTAGAATTTTATTACATGACTCCTTGATCACATGTTTAGGTTTTCATTGAATCTAAAATTGTTTCTTTCACTTTGGTTGGTTTGTGTTGTTGTAGATTTGATCTCACAAGAGCACCGAAGCGAAGTACGGAAAACAAAGATATAAGGAAGCGATATCTAAAGGTATGTTATCCATTCCTTCTTTGGTATTAAATTCAATGATAGAAACTTAGGGAAAGAGTCATGTCCTATCTTGTTTTGTTCTAGATCTAGGTGAATCTAGGGAGATTAGTTTATGTCCGCATTCACTGATTTATCCAATAAAAATGATGCCTCCTTATTCTCCCTTTTCATTTGGTGGGAGTCATATCCTTCAAATAACTCTTACGATATGAGGTTGGAATATTCCTTCCTACGGATCCACTTTTCTAGGGGCAAGTTCTCAAATGAGCAGTCATTCTACTTATTACACTTTGTCCATCTATCCTTCTTCTGTTATGCTAGTTCCTATAAATGCTTTTCCCATGGAAGACCTCCATCTATCCTCAGGTACTTCATCTAGGAGGAGTCATTTTTATAGTATGGGAAACTCCCTTCATGAAGTTCCTTCATCTGGGGGAAACATATATCCTCACATGAGTAACCCTTGTCATGTCTCTTTCTCTTCACAAGTGGCTTCCTCGGTGTCGATGCCCATACACCCCTTTCTAAATCAGTATGGAGGAGGATATTATCCTACCAGACAGGGCCATGGTGTATACCAAAACCCTTATTGGCCTGCAATTTCTCAAAACTAGTCTTTCTGGGAACCTTGGTCTCAAATGCCGCAACCAACCAATACGACCAGTCCAGTCACTGCAAGTCATACTGGAATTATATCACCAAACTCTACTAGTCATGTTGGATATTGGTCAAAAACCTATGTAAGTTATGTTGAAGAGAAACAACCAACCGCTACAAGTCATGTTGGGGGAACAAATCTAGTCATTGCTAGTCACACTACACATTCATCACCAACCTCTGCTAGTCATATTGGGGAGTCATCATCAACCTATGCTAGTCATGTTGAAGGTTCATCACCAACCTCTGCAAGTCATGTTGGAGATTTTATACTAACCTCTACTAGTCATGCTGGGAGCATGTCACTAGCCACTACAAGTCATGCTGGGGGCATTCATATGATTGAGAATACTAGACATGTAAGACATAATCCCAAGCTCCTTTGTAGGATTTGCAAAGGTAGATCACCTTACTCGTTTGTGCCCTGCTACTGTTATGGTACCAAAAGCATGGTCCTTTCCTCGGGGCCCCTCGGGTTCTGATTCATCTTTGGTTTCCAAACCTTCTTTGGTTGATATAGTGGTCATGTCGATGCAATATTTGGCTGACACCACTCTTATTTTTGGGGGTGATGCATTTCTTGACCTTGTTGTCTCACATCCTGTTCAACCAACAATCATGTCCATGCAATCTTCGTCCGACACCACTCCTATTTTTTGGGGTGATGTGTCTCTTAACCTTTTTGTCTCACATCCTATTCAACCAACAGTTGAATAATTGGTCATGCCGATGTAATATTAGGTTGATCCCAATATTCTCTTGGAGATTGACAAGCCTAAGGAAATGAAATTGTCGATGCAATCTTTGGTCAATCCCGCTATTCTTTTGGAGGGTGATGCATCCTTCGACCATGTCCTTAGAATTTCTAGTCTTATACCTTCTAAACAAGGGAGCATTCTACTCTCTCTGAGCATGCTCCCTCCAAGTACTAGGGTGGTTTCCTTTGATTGGAAAGACCTTGTAGAGCCTCTAATTCCTTCTTATACTCCCTTCCGGGTAAGGGGAATTCTTCGATATATTGTAGATAAGATAACCTCTACAAGTATTTTATCCTCCTTGACTTGGAAATCTTTGGGTTTTCCCAAGCCTGTGTCAGCTATCTATGAGTCCTTGAATTTTGACAGAAGTCCTGGACGCGAGCCCTGGCCTCCCCTATTATATGTTTCTTAGAGAAGAATCCTCCGAGTCTTGTTTAATCTCTTTTCTAACTCTTTTAAAAATAAAAAAATATTGTTGATTGAACTTGTCTCTTTCACGATCGTTAGTTGGATTTGAAAGGTCGCAACTCTGATTTAAGCTCTTTTCTGACTCTCTCAAAAAGAGAAAATATTGTCGAGTGAAATTGTCTCTTTCACACTCGTAAATTGGATTTCAAAGGACGTCTATTTGGTGAAATTGTATCCCTTTTTCAAACCAAGTAGACTAATATTATGAAAAAGGACATTTTTGGGAGTTAAGTTGTAATTGCATATCATTCTCTTGATTGTAGTATTGAGCTTATTGTCGATTCTTGATTTTGAGTTATAATCCTTTCACCTCAACAGTTTGCATCATCAGCCAAGCAGATCCTTCTTTATATCCTTTGCAACTTGACACCCTATACCCGAGAGGAAACATTCCCTCGAGTGTCCATCTTCTGCATGCATCTCCTTGCATTGAGCATAGGTATGTTCCACTACTGGAACTAGATTTCTTACTTATGGCACTCATTTCCTCCTTTGTATCATAGCATTCATTTGAATATGAAAAAAAAAAAGATGGGTGGTAAAAGAATATTATCTTATATTGGCAGTAGTTGTGTCTTCTTTGAACAGAGCACAAACTTTTTGAGTCCACTTGTCATAAAAATTTTGGGTTTAGCATGACCTTAGAAAGTTGAGCTCGTTATGTAGAGTTTACTCCCCCGACTGGTTACTCTTCCACTCCCTATGGAGAGTTTGATTGATGAATTTTTCATATCAAAGTTTCATCATTGAGTCTATGCTACCAGAGTCTTCCATATGTCTCATGATCTTGTTCAACGAATATCTATCAACCTGTGTCGACCATTCCTCAGAACTATTGACTTTGCATGTCAATCATACCCTTAGTGTGTCTCAGAATTACATGAGGTTGTAGTCCTATTGTGCACCATGGTCCTACTTTCATCATTGGTAGGTAACCTTGAACCCAACAATTGACATTTCATCATTGGTCACTGACTAGGTGGTTTCCCTTGTGTTCGATGGAAATAAATATATTCACACATTGGGATTCGTGTAGTGTCTTGGATTCCAATAGCCTTATTGGTGGTTTCCTCACCTTTTTCAATAGTTTTCTTTATTGGTTGCTATTCATAGGGTCTTTTCTATGTACCACTTGCATCTGATACACGAAAGACACATAGGGTCGTTGGCTCATGAACATGTTCTTTGTCCGCTTTCCTCCAAGTCATCAATCTCTTTCTTTGTACCTCATGTTGAATGATGAGAGATTCCTCAATACTCTCCTTTCAGTGGGTCTCTTTCCATCGACTTTAGCTCATCTATTCTAGAGATGATACCTAGAGTCCTATGAGTACCTAGAGACTTGCAGTCATTAGAGGCAGGTTGTCTCGCCATCGACAGTTGGTAATACATCAATGTCTCATGATCAACGGATCCTTCAAGTGTTCGACCATGACACCTCTATTCAAACTTGTAAAAATTTACTCGGTGCCTTGATACCTACTTTCATTATCGGTAGGTTGTCTCACATTTTTTAATGGTATACCTTAATGATCAGTAATCACACAAAGTCTCATTGTGTTCGACCTCAACTCCTTTATTCACATGATGTAGAGTTGCACCTTTGGAGGATTGTGTAGAAGACTTGAAGAAATTAGTTCATAGTTGCATATTTCCTAAGTTATTTTTATCTTTCATTGGACCAATACCTATGTGACTTCAATGATCATGGGAGATCAGATTGTAGATCATGGGAGATCAGATTGATTTTGAGACTGATTTTACTGGGCCTTGTTCATGACTATGATAGCCTTTGGCATGTAGTCACCTTTTTTTTCCCTATTCATGGCCATGAACAACTGTTTGGTATATTTTCACATGGAACTGCATTGTAATTCAAATTGGCAGCCATGTGCGCAAAGTTAATGCATATTGTAATATTCTCATGAGAAACTAGTTCATCCAACTGGATCTCCATTACACCACTTCTGGGTATTATAATGTATTTCGTCCATCGTTGATACTCCTCTGACCTCACACATTAAGGGGCATTTGTTATAGCAAGATTTGCCTCACCCTATGCAAATTTTCTCAGAAGGCCTCGTTCCATTTCCCTATGCAAAATTGAAATCCCGTTTTGTAAATCCCAAAGATAAAAAAAAATATTTTTCCACATATACATGCCCTACCTATTATACAACATGTGTATACACATGTTGCACCACTACAGTCTGCGTACATAAGGTTTTGTGCCAAAAAATAAAAAATGGTGTTGGGTTTCCATGTCACGTCACGATATCCATGATCCTTGACCTTCCATGTATTGGAAACATTATGAATCGGCTCTTGAGTTCCACTTGATGGCTATAAATGGGCCAAATCCGAGCTATGGAAAAAAGGAGAAAAAATCAACTTTGAGAGAAAAGTTACTATCAAGAAATTATTCACTTCATATTGAGTTTGCATCCCTTTATCCTTTTAATTATGAACACATTGTTCATCCCCCAAGCTCTTCCCTGATTGATTGAGAACCTCATTGTTTCTCTTATATGAGCTTGCCTTTGGTGGAGGATTGAAGTGGTGGAGGCCCAACTGGAAGGGACTTAGTTTCTCGGTTCTGAACCGTGCCAACATGAAAGTTTGTAATTCATTCACTTATGTTGATTACATTTTAATAGAAATACTCTTTTCTCTTCCAATTAATATCTTGCAAATATTTGAATTTTTATTCCATGGGCACATTTGTTATAAATATTGATTGATTATGATATTTAATGTGATAACATTATATATTATCACCACATTCTTGCGTTTATTGGTTGTTGAGGACAAGCTGCATGTGTATTTCTTTGAGTCAAGTGCTCAACGATGGACTTCATCAAACGTATGGAATAGGTAGGCTATTTATCTTGTCTCGTTAGCATATTTTCTTATATAGCATACCTGAGATTAGAGTTGATTTATGCAGTCATTTTCATATGTTGTGGTTTACCCCTAGCCATAGAGCGATTTTTCTTGTAACAACAAGATATTATATCTCAAAACTAATCATAATAGACTAAAGTATTTATGTGACCAACCCAGCCTTATTCCAAGAATTGATATGGATGGAAGTTCTTTCCAAGTTCTATTTTGAGTTCAAAAATATAAAATTAAAATAAAACAATGTTATAAAGACACTTAGAAAAAGGATGTACATAGTGGTCATTTACATTTGAAAACCAAATTTGAAGAAAACAGTTATTGAGTACCTTGCTAAAGCTGAACATTTTATGTAAGTGAAAGATGGACCACAACAATAGAAATTAGAGAAGAGGTAAGAATGATATTGATTTAACGATGAGGGGATTATTATTTACAAAGATATAATGTACATTCCCAACACTCTAGAGTTGAAAATAATTTTCATGGATAAAATAAATAAGATGCCATATTCTCGCCATCCATGTTATTAAAAAATGATTTCTATAATAAGGAAACAATATTTTTTTCCTATGATGAAGAAAGATGTTTTCAATACATCATCAAAGGTGTGCAATGTTAATAGGGTAGTTGCAACCCTTGCCACTTCCAAAATGGAAATGGGAGGTAATAATAATTGATTTTATTACAATATTGCCAAAACCAATGAGGTAAATTTATGATTCTATCAAGGATTGGAATGGATAATTTAACAAAGTAAACTCATTTCGTTTTTTTTTAAATCTACCCATAAAGTTGTTGAAATTGTAAAAAATCATGAAAGATATTTTTAGATTGCATGGAATACCTAAGGGAATTGTGTCTGACAGTTCAGAAACACAATTTACTTCCAAATTTTGGAAGATTCTCCTTGAAGAGTTGGGTACCAAGATAAATTTTAGTATTTCCTACCATACACAAATACATGGAAATATTGAAAGAGTGTATCAAAGTGATTGAAGACATGATTCACATGTATGTGATGGATAGGGCATCCAAGTGGAAACATTATTTTCATTTGATGGAGTTTTCATCTAACAATGGGCATCACGAGTCACTAAAAATGAGTTCATTTGAGCATTTATATGGAAAACGATGCAATATTATAGTGAGTTGGGATAATCCAAAGAACCAAAATGTACTTGGGCCAATAATGTTCAAGTAAAAAGAGAAATAAATTGTTAAAAACAAGTATAAATTGGACATATCCCAAGACATATAAAATTGTTATGTAGATTAGGAGAAAAATGCATACAGAATTCAGTGTTGAGGATTATGTCTTCCTCGGAGTGAAGACAAGGAATATTTCTTTGAAGCTTAGAAGTTATGCCAAGTTTACACCTAGATATTACTATACATTTCAAGATCCAGGTGGATATTGGTGGCCACCCACTTGTTCCACTAATTCAAAATTGGTCTACATCTTGGCAGTTTTTCTACATTATTTTAGGTCTCAAACTTCTGGGGTCATTTTGAGGCCCTAAATGACATTTGTTTTTGGCACAAAAACACCTAGATTTTACTTGAATGTAGATGTTAGGCCAAATGAAATGTGTACTTCTTGGCTAGACCTTTCCAAAGAGGTATCAAGTGCCCTAAACAAAGATTGTATGCAAAATTTGCGCCCCTAGGAAGTTGACGTATCAACTAACCACATCAAGAACCAAAAACCTTTTGGCATTTCACCTTCCAGGCTTAAGGTTTTGGATGTTTATGGTTTTTGCGTTGATGCTTTATGTTAAAATGCCTTTCCATCCTCCTTGTAATCAAACACTTGCGAATGAGCATAGCCAACACATCTCTTTCTTCAGGGATAAGCTACCTCCATTCTAGATAGCTTATGTGCTTTGCATTTTAAAATCTTTTGTATTTCAGATAGTCATTAATAAAATCTAGCTTTAATTTTTTATTGTGTTTCTTACAATATCTCTATTTTTTTCATTTTTATGTCTTTGTCTTCATGTCATTCTCAATATAATATGAATAATTGCAAGTCCTTGACATGATAGCATTTGATGGCTAGATGAAATGCATTGAGTACTCTATAGTGAGTAGATTGGCTAATCCATGAGAGAAATTTGCTTGTTTTTAGTGCACTAAAAGTATGCAGTTTGGTTGCTTCATCTTGGGGGACTCATAACTCAACTTGGAGGTGGAATCTGCACTAAATTCCTATGGTTGGGTGGAAAATTACATGTACATAGACAATTTCTTGGATTATATTTGGATAAATAAAAGTGTTATATCCTTGGGGTAAATTTGTAGTTCAATTATATTTCCCATTATGAAATTACGAGTATTATGTATATTGTGCACGAATATGATTAATTCATAATACATGAGAAATTGTTTCCATGAATCTTGTTAGACCATGCTTGTTTAATTCTACTGCATTTTTTATATTATTGTAGGTGTGCATGCATTTAAACGAAATATGACTTGTTATGTGGGAATATCTCATTAATCATAGTGGAATTGTCATTAATGAATGTAACTTTTAATGTATTATTTAGTGACTCATCATGCCAGCATTGGAACTGCCAGCATTGGAACTGGAAGTTCACATGAGGGTCACCACATAATTTCTTAAGCATATCAACACTCTATCACAATGATCTATCTAATTTATTATGAAGTCAAATGATAAACATACCCTCTCTTTTCTTTGGCATCCTCGTTACTTGGAAGAATAATGAATCTTTGGCATATCATGTGCATAGTAAGAAACCCATATTAAGTAGTACCTCCATCCTAACTCACATCATCATTCATAGTATAAACGTGGATTTTTTAATACCTTGGGAAATCATGTTTGTAGAATTTTCAATGATGAGCTATGCAAAAATAATACATGAAAAAAAACAATTGATTAAGGTTTTTAAGAGATAAGGTTATAATGTTTGGAAATTAAGAAGGATTTCCAAAAGGCTGGTGTTTGTATTAGAATTTAAGAACACAATAGTAATGAAATTAGGCATAATGTGATCCTTTTTTATGTCCAAGAAACTATGGATAAGATAGCATTGATTTTGAGGAAAAATAAAATTAAGATATTTTTACCTCTTCCTTCTAATACTATTAGGGGTCTTTTGAGCATCATCTTTAATGGATCATTCTGGTGAAATCAGGCATCATATTTGCATTGAGGACACCAAGATTATCACATTTACATTATCTAGAGTTTAGGAATTTTTGAAAAATGCTTAAAATGAAAAAAACATGATTTTCTTAATCATAATGATTTTAGAATTGATAGAAGCTAACTACCCAATTTACTTCCTCAAAGTAATTGTAGGAAAAACATTGTGTTATTTTCTAAACTTTTCCCTAATTCTCTTCCTTATTTTGTTTTAATTCTTAGTCTTCTTGTCTTTTCTTAGGTTGTTTAGTTTTTTAGTTTTTTTGTTTTACTAATTATTTATGTTTTTTTGCTTTTCTTTATTTATTATATTTTATCATTTTGTTTGTTTTTCTCATTAATTTTATTTTTTTTTAGTATTTTTTATTTATTGTTTAAATTTCATAATAATTTACTTAATTTTCTTTTTTCTTTTTTAATTAAATGTCTTTCTTTTAAATTAATTTTTGAAAAAACATATATTTAATAATAATTATAATGAGCATTCAATTATTATATACAATTATTAAATATAAAGAATACTTTCTTTTCTAATTGTGAATATGGATTAAAATTATTTATTTAATAAATTATGTTAACAATCTAAATATTTATTAAAAAAAAATATTAAAATTATTTTAACAATTTACATTATTTCAAATTTTTTTATAATTAATAATAATAAAAAAAAATCTTTAAAGTTTATTGATTTTTTTTTACACTAACATTTTAAATCCAATCAATATGAATCAATACCAAACCAATATGATTCATCATAATGGACCAAGTTGATTTAATCCAAACCATCCATCTAAAAATAAATACAATATAAAAATTCAAAATAAATACCATATATCCAAAATTCAAACCATCATATTGAATTGCTTTTAGTCTGATCTAAAATATCATTCTAAAAATAAATACTATGACCCCCTTGGAAGAACTCTCTCAACCATCCATTGACTTTTAATACCATAACATCTTTTGATGCTAGGTGATCCATGCCCAGAATCCACTTATTCATTATCTTTTAATATCATACCATCTTTTGATGATCGGCTATCCAAGCCCAAAAGCCGTCCACCAGAAAATAACTAATTTATAGATATTTATGATTATGAGAAACAAAAAGGTCCATGTATATCATCTGGCTGTACAGAATCAGAATTAAATAATTAAAAAAGAGAGAAATTTTAATTTCATGAGGAGATAATATATTCAAGTTCGAAAGATCTATTTTTTACTAA
>JASDQU010501202.1:0-35448 GCA_032191745.1 Picea mariana | reverse complement strand
CTCAGTGACGCTATAGCAGTCCAGCGACCGATAGGTTTATCTAAAGAGGGCTTCAGGAAAGCTAGGTTGATCCATACACAGGTGTTGTCTGATGCGCTACCACTCGAAGGGGTACCAACAGGGGTTACAAGGGTGGCCAATAGATGTGCACTTAAGAACCACTTGTATTTCCTGCATGTATGAATCCCTCAACCGCGGGTTTATGCGCGTAACGACAGATCTCTCTGGCTTAAAGATGCTAGAATATTTCTCTACCCTGAAAAAAATTCCCACAATTTCTGCCAAGGAAAGTGCTCTGATACCACTTGAAAGATACGAGATATAATAAATACACAGAACATAAATGAAATGATAGAAATGGCAGAATAACAGTAATATAACCAGCATAATCTCCACAATAACACAGAAATAATATAAGAGAAACAACCGAAATAGCACTTTGATTCAGAAAACAATATTCATAGGCCTCTTCGAGGGGGCAACCTCCAGTCGAGCAGCGCTCTGTTACAATAATCTCCAGGCTAGGGTTTTCATTCCCTCGACCCTTATTTATACTAAATATGTATATTAAGAGAAGCATCTAGAGGAAGATCCTTCTAGAAGCGGAAGCTTCTATTAGGTCTTCTTACGTCCACCTTATTCTATTTTATTGAAAGGACTTATTAATATTGACCTTTATTACATCTGAATACATTGATCTACCTATGTGCGGGTTAGGACCTTAACAGTATTGCAAATAAATTTTGTATAAGAAATTAGTTACAATGTTTGTATTTAGAATGAGGAAGTTTGTAGAAAGGATTCAATCATACTTGTCCTTTTTTTTATATGGAACCTTATTGCATGTTGCCTTAAATATTTATGAAAAAGTGAAACTCTACAATGAAATGATTGGCATCACTTGTTTTTATTTTATTGCATATCTTATATTTAGCAATGTATGTCTTAGTGATATTATGCATGTGCATAAAAAAATAAAATGTTGTATATTAATATCATATTTAGATACAATATACATAGAAGAAAATAAATTAAAAATATTGAAATCCAAATACACATTGTGGCAATTCAATACTTGACACTTTTGGATTTGAATTCACAATTTCATAATGGAAATTGACACTTTCAAATTTCAAAGTTCACACTTTCATATTCAAAACTCAAACTTTCAAAAACCAATATTCACACTTTCACTCTTTCATAATCCAATTTTAAACTTTAGAAACACCAATATTCACAGTTTCAAAATCAAAATTCATAGTTTCTTACTTACGATTCTTACTTATTAGTTCAAATTTAATGAAATTGGAATTTTATGTTTGATTTTCACATGATTGTGATAGATAGAATCAACAAAAGTAACATAATTAACAAGTTGATGATTTTTTTGTTTATTTTTTCTACTATTAATGTTGTGCATATCTCTTATAGTTCAATTTGGGTACTAAGTGGTATAATATATTTGTAGATACATAATAAGAAACAACCTCCTAGAGCCCATAATTTTTATCTCTAACATCAAAATTGAGAAAATGTATCAACATTCAAAAGAACATTTGCATAGGAAGAAAATTGAGCTTCAATTTTTTCATAGACCCTTCTCATTACTTAGAGAAATTGAAAGAACATAACCTTATGCTTACTTGGAAAAATAAATTATCATTATGAAGGATGAATAAAACCCCTATGATTTTGAAGCCAATTCCATGGGTGAATTTTGTAAGTTGGAAATGTAGAAATGAAATCTAATGGGCACATAAATGAGGAGGCACATACATATATTATGGAAACTATGAAGAGATTGAGGGTGGAACTTAAAATCAAGGGTAGACAATGAAATACTAATCAAACACCAATAAGAGAAGAACAAGATTAATACAACTTTCTTCAAAATATAACCAACATGCAAAGGAAAATGCATCATGGAAAAAATGAAAATAGTGTTAGTGGGAGTAGGAATGGCTCAAGAAGTCATTCTCATAAGAGGTCCCCTAGTGATAAAGATCATCTAGAGATGGTACCTATAAACCACATATATCAAAATATTCTATTAGTTACCCATATACATATTAAGATTGATTAAGTAGTCCAAGATATTCTCCTAGTAGGCATAGGAGGGAGATATCTCTCAGAGATAACTTGCATGAATAATTTTGGAAGGTGAAGCCACATAAATTTGATGGTGAAATTCAATATGTATAAGATAAAAAGGTTTGATTTCTTGGGATAATAATGTATTTCAAATTTCATGACTATTTTGGGAATATTATGGCTATATTTTCCATATTTGATTTAAACAATTGATCTTCTATTTGTCGGGATCACCTCCAATAAGTGCAGATGATCAAGGAAAGGAAGATTGTATGGAAGTAATTAAATGAATTATGTTAGTAGGAATACCTCTCAAATCATTATTATGAATATAGAAGAAACGAAATTCATGATTAGAAATTGGGAAAAATGAATGTGGATGACTATATAACAAAATTCTTGTAAATTCTGAGGTATATCAAATATATCCAAGACCAAAAGATAAAAATTCAATGTTAGTGGATTGACTCAAATATAAAAGGATACAATTGAGCTTAATTATCATATGGCATGTGAATATGAAATTATAAAGGATAGGTACTGCTATGAGTAGAACAAAGGCAAGACAAATTTCCAAAAGACATGGAAAGAGAAGAAGAATGAAAAGCTATATTGAAGGAAGAAAGGGTTCAATCCTTAGCACTTTATAAACCATTAAAGGACCTTCCAGTAAAATGAAATATTTTAATGCAGGAATCAACTAGATACCTTTTGGGGGAATATGTCAAGTCAACCAATCCAATGTTGGGGTTGTGGACAAGACTACATGTACAAGAATTTCCCTAATGAAAATAACATAACCATGACTATTTACAACATCAAAGAGTCCATTATTGTCAATGATGTAGCATAGAATATTCCATAGGATTAGGTATAAATGAATGATCACTTGGTAGATCATTAAACAACTATGGTTGAATTGAAGGTAAGATTGCCAAAAAAAACATTTCCATTTCAATTGACCTGGGATTTTGTCATAGGTATGTTACTCCTAAATTTATTAAAACTCATGGTCATTATAAAACAATCATATTAAGTCACATTTAGTCTATCTATCCACTCATACGAAGAGAAAGGTTGGTGAAATGGTAGAGTTTTCCCATTGGAAAAATGAACATTTTACCACTTGGTTCTTATTATTTACGCATTGGTTTAGGCTAGTTCTGGGTACGTATAGTTAACCTACGCTACTAGAGAAATAATTTGTATTGCATTGATAAATACAAATAACCACTAAGGATAGTAAGACACTAGAAAAGGATGAAAATGATATTAATCCCACATATTGGAATAAAAAAACACAAAGGTCCAAAAATTGAAGATTATCTTATATTTCATGACTTTGGTGATGTATGTTGGACTAATTCCCAAGATTTTCTTCAAGGACAAACTTTGATTTCTCAATTGATCATGTACATGGAAGCACACCAATGTCCAATACTCATTATAGACTGAATAGTCTGAAATCGTTGGAGACAAAATGAAAATTGTAATAGTTGTTGGAAAAGGGATACATTCTAACAAGTGTACCTCCTTAGGGATCACCTCTCTTGTTTGTGAAAAACAAGGATATGGATCTCATGTTTTCTATTATATACAAGTAGTTGAATAAAATGAAAGTAAAAAGCAAGTACCCATTGCCTCGAATGGATGACTCGTTCAAAAAAATAAGAGGAAGAATGTATCTCAATTGTTGATTTGAGATTATGATATCATCAAGAAAAAATTAAGGACACTTCCATAATAAAAAGTTTTGAATGAGGTATGCCCATTTTGAATCTATGGTGGTTCCATTTGGTATTATAAATGCAAGAATTCCATTGATGTGCCTCGTGAACAATCTTTTCAGTAAGTACATGGGTAAGTTTGTACTTACCTATTTGTATGATATACTACTATTTTATAAGTATGAAGAAGAGCATGAGAATCAATTGAATATGTTTTTCAATTCTTAAGAGAGCATAATTTGTATGGAAAACTAAGTGTGACTTTTATCAAAAACAAAACCATTATTTAGGTCACATTATTTCTGTAGAAGGAATCTAAGTGGAGCTAGAAAATATTGAGGCCATAATGAATTGGCCTAGTCTATGAAATGTAATAGATTTGTAACCAAGAAAAGATTGAATCCATAATGAATTAGCCCACTATATGAAATGTAATAGATGTGAGATCCTTTATAGTCGTTGCAGGTTATTACCAACGATTCATAGAGTGATTTTCCATAATTTCATAACCAATTACTTCTTTGCAAAAGAATGAGAAGTAGATTGAATGGTCCTAGAGATGGGAAGAAATATCTTATCTTTTGAAAATTATTTCCATTAGTATCCAAATTTTAAAAATTGAAAACTTAGATTAAAACATTATTGTATGCACTAATGATGCATTGATAGAATTGGTGGAATTCTAATGCAATATAAACATGTGATATGTTATGAGTCATGGAAATTGAAATAGAATGTCAACAAAATATGTTATCCATGACTTAGAACTTGTGATAGTAGTGTGTTCTCTAAAAATATGGAGGTATTACTTATTGGACAAGTGTTATAGAAAGATTTTCCTCGCCCTATGCAAATTTTCTCAGAAGGCCTCGTTCCATTTCCCTATGCAAACTTGAAGTCCCTTTTTGAAAATCCCAAAGATAAAAACAATATTTTTCCACATATACACGCCCTACCTATTATACAACATGCGTATATGCAGGTTGCACCACTACAGCCCACGTACATCAGGTTTTTTGCCCAAAATTCAAAAAACGGTGTTGGGTTGCCATGTCAAGTCACGAGATCCATGATCCTTGACCTTCCATATACTAGAAATGTTTAGACTTGGCTCTTCAGTTCCACTTGAAGGATATAAATGGGCAAAATCCAAGCTATGGAAAAGAGGAGAATAATTCAACTTTGAGAGAAAAGTTACTCTAGAGAAATTATTCACTTCATATTGATTTTGCATCCCTCTATCCTTTTAATTCTGAACACATTGTCTAGCCCCCAAGCTCTTCCCTACTTGATTGAGAACCTCATTGTATCTTTTATATGAGCTTGCCTTTGGTGGAGGATTGAAGTGGTGGAGGCATAACTGGAAGGGACTTAGTTTCTTGGTTATGAACTATGCCAACACGAAAGTTTGCAATTCATTCACTTCTATTGATTACATTTTAATAGAAATACTCTTTTCTCATCCAATTAATATCTTGCAAATATTTGAATTGTTATTCCATGGGTGTATTTGTTCTGAATATTGATGGATTATTCTATTGAATGTGCTAACATTATATATTATCACTATATTCTTACATTTATTGGTTGTTGAGGACAAGTTGTAGGTGTATTTCTTTGAGTCAAGTGCTCAACAGTGGAATTCATCGAACGTCTGGATGAGGTAGGCTATTTATCTTGTCTCGTTATCATATTTTCTTATATAGCATACTTGAGATTAGAGTTGATTTCTACAGTCATTTCCGTAAGTTCTGGTTTACCCCTAGCCATGGAGATATTTTCCTCGTAACAGAATTGGCGACCATACTGGGGATAGAATCTTCTTTTCAGAGTTTGGATTTTTTTTCTCCTTTGATTTCTCTTGTTTATATTTAGTTTCTTGTCATATGACCACTTGACAACCTC
The DNA here is from genome assembly GCA_032191745.1 of Picea mariana. NCBI lineage: Eukaryota > Viridiplantae > Streptophyta > Pinopsida > Pinales > Pinaceae > Picea > Picea mariana. Next base: position 29,725 of record JASDQU010501202.1, on the reverse strand, counting down.
TGTTCATTATGAGTCTTAGTTTCTTAGCCTTCTCCTTAGCCTGGCTTTTGTTTAACACAAATATGTTGGTTTTTACCTGAAATTCGCATACATATGTGTGTTGTCCTTCTGCAAGAGGCGTATATATGCATATTTCTCTTGAACATTCACGTACATCATCATTTTCTAATTGGTTGTTGATTTTGATGTTTGTTGGGTAAGTTTTGATGGTTATGAGTCTTCTTGGGTCTCTGTTATGACTATTAAGTGTCTGTGGAATGATAAGAAACCTTTCTTTGGTTGAATTTTTGGGCAGTGCCTTTCTCATCATCCTTTTCATTTGATTTTCCTTGCATCTTAGGCTAGGTGTTTGATTCTTGATATCGTACTTGGTTTGTCTCTGCTTACATACATTAGAACTTTTATATAAAGTTGTTATTCAGTCCTTGCATTTCAATTCTTTTATATTGAAAATAAAAAAATATTAGGCATTTTGCATTGATGGCATTTGATCTTTTTGGGTTCTTATCATTTATATTAGTACATGTATAGAAAGATTGTATCTTATTTGGAATTGTATAACTAAATTGAAAATTGCATTTTGAAAATCATATCATTTATTGGGAATTGAAGTTAGGACTTTGCATTTTATTCATATTCATTTATTTTACTTGACGAGTCATAACATCATTAGTTTCACGAACACACCCTTTTTGAGTAAGCAAGGCCACTAAAAGAAAAACTGATAATTTAAAATTGATTAGAAATGATTTTATTTTCTAAGGTGCACAAACTAGCTTAAGATTTAGAGCCCTGAAATAAGATTTTGTGAGTAAAATTCTCCAAGGCTATTAAATCAACATATGTGTCGGACTAAGGGAGTGGTGAAATCCATTATATAATTGGTGTTATTGGATAAATCGGCAGGTGTGGACACTAATTGATCTCCCTATATCCACCTAGATCTAGAACAAAACACACCAGAACATGACGCTTTCCTTAAGTTTTAAATATTGAATTTACTAACTAAAGAGGGATAGGTGACATACCATTTAAACGTTTCTTCCTCTCACTATCGCTATCCTAGCTCTGTTATAACACACACAATGATAATCCTGCAAAAGAATGCAACCAACCAAAGTGATAGTAATAGCATAAAATCAATATAAACATATGTATGCGATCAAGGAATTATACAATAAAACACAATACACTTTATAGGAAATAATCATATTAATGTATCATATTAAATGTGAAAGAGAGATTACAACCATGGCCTTGATGTTATAAGGTCCCTTCCAACTATCCTTCATTCCCCACACACTTCTTGCTCCAAGGATTATGAGACCATGGATCTGATAGCTACTCACAATCTATCTTGACAAAGCAAATCTCAAAGACACTCTAACCAAGCTAACAATCCCAATCCAAAAACAACTAACTTTCTCTATGAGAGATCCTCTCCTTTTATAATATGAAGAGGATAAGGTGAGGAGTTTATAATGATCCCACTAAATCATGAAAGCGAGTAAGATCCAAACCATTCAAATGCCACCTCACCATGGAAGTTTCTCCTTCTAGAAGCATCGAGAAGATGCTCGTTTTTCCCACGTATGAGCATTCTCGCACCCTGCTTATAGAGAAACCTGCGAACCTCTCGCAACCCAACTATGTTGTAGCCTATGAGAATCAGGCATTCTTGCACCCTGCCTATATAGAAGCCTATGAACATCCTCTTTAATAGGGTTTTTATAAAGGAGAATGCAACTTATTTTCTTAGGAAAAGTTCTTCTCTCTTATTTCTTCAGGAACTTAGGCCACTGACCCCTCTGAAGGAAACATATAGGTTTACATCATTAACGGTCATAGGGATGAAAAAAATAATGCGTATCAGAGAGACCCCCAAAGTATGAAGTTAGAACAGAGTGATAGCTAAACTACTTTGTCGAGTGTGTGTAGGGAACAAGGAATAGTTGGTCAGAAACCTACCAACAAACAAGGAAATACAGTACAATAATACATCATCACTGAGGTAGGCATTCCCATACTTAGAATACAAATGACTCAGAGCATAAATGTCTACATGCGAAGATACATGTCAAGTAAGATAGGTCATGGCCACCAAACATACACTATGGATCCATGTCGATATGACTCAAATCTAAACATAGAAAAATACACTATGGATCTATGTGTTAAAGACTCAAATTTGAACATAGCCACTAGACATACAATGTGGATCTATGTAATAGTGCACTGAATATACTCCAATGCAACCTGAATCTGTGAGAAAATATTCAGGGTCCTCGTCCCCACCACTTTATAGTATGAATATAACCATGCGAATACATGTGTTGAAGTCAAACATGGTAGAAACCACTTGATTACCGGTCATTAGTGAATACCGTTAACAAGTGCGAGAGAAATCACCTTTATTGTCAATGACTCCCAAGGTACACTAGTATAATCCAACGAATGTGAATAAATGATTTGAATTCAAACACTCGATGGAATCTCCTGATCAGGGGTCAATAATGAAAACCCACTGTCGAAAGAGAGGAAACCTGCCATTGTGGCATGCAAGTTCCAAGGTACCAATTGGTTTCTAACTCTAATTCCTGGAGAATGAGTTGAAATTGACAGGAAAAGATTCGTCACAGGAGGGCCTTAATGTATCCCACACCAATGACATGAAACAGGTAACAATATTTGATGTATATTAGAGTAACAAGTGATTCAGGACTGACTCAGGGATGGCCAACACAATAGAAGGCTTTAAGGACTGCAGAAATGGCTGACACAATAGAAGGCTTTTCAGGTTGGACATATTTTTTAACATATTGACGACACAACAAATGTCTTGGAAAAAATGACTCAACAACAGGGATCATAGACCAATTTGTAATATTATGAGTATGATCAAGAGACATGTGTATTTTCTAACCTAGACACAAGGTGAGTGAAAGGGTGTCATGTTCAAAAGTGACTCTTCTATGGAATACAAGTTTAGACATATTTCTTTCCCAAATTCTCCCCCCACCATTTTTGGCAAGTACCTCTTTATTTTTACACAAGCTTGAGGAGGATAACATATGCTTGTCAATTTAAGCTCATCCTTTGGACAAGTCCCTCGAAGTATGTTTAAAGAACCCTAGGAAGGAGTGGCTCGGTCCCATATGGGCCTTTCGATGTTTGTTTTACGAGTCCAAAGAAAGAAAACTCGGGGGTTTTTCATGTTTGTAGAGTTTGAAAAACACTTAAAGAGAACTCTCTCAGTTCCTTTTTCGTAAAATAGTTCGACAGGACCGAAAAAGTGATAAACTATCACCCATCGAATGTTTTATTCAAATACTTTTATAAGCATGAACAAAACAAGGTTGATCGACAATCTTTTCATGTTTAGAGAGTCTGAAAAGAGCTTAAAGGGAACTCTAGTGGGTTCCTTTTTCATATAACCTTTACGAGTCCGAAAAAGTGATAAAAGTATACTCAGTTGCATTCTCATGTATTTACGAGCACGAGAAAGAACAAATACTAAGCTCGGTAACTTATTCTCATGTATTTACGAGCATGAGAAAGAACAAAGACTAAGCTCGAGATTGTTTTCATTTTTACGCAAGCTTAAAAACAAAACAAAACTATGCTTGGGATAGATTTTATTTTTTCACAAGCTTAAAACTAAACAAAACTATGCTTGGACCTGGTTTCATTTTTACACAAGCTTGAACCAGTAGAAAACTATGCTTGTGGTAGGTGGTTTCATTTTTACACAAGCTTGAACCATATAAAACTATGCTTTTGACTTCCCAATGCATAACACAGGGATGGTTGGTACTTAGCCCCCAGTTTAAGAAGCTAGCAGTTTAACTTCAGCATGAAGTCCAGAGGCCAAAAGAATTTGCCCCCAAGCTTCATTTCATCCAACTGCGAAGAAGAATGAAATGAAGATTCAAATACTATACATAGGACTTGACTCAAACAGAGAGGGGGAAAACTATTTCATTTTTAACGAGCTTGACATAGAAACAATAACTATGCTCGTAGCCTCTGTTTCATTTTTTAACGAGGTTTCCACAGAGACAAAAAAAATATCCTCGTAAGTGGTTTCATTTTTTAACGAGCTTGAAATTACAAAAACATGCTCAAAGACCTTTGTTTCATTTTTTAACGAGGTTTCCTCAGAGATGCAAAAAATATCCTCATCACTGGTTTCATTTTTTAACGAGCTCGAAATCAAAAAACAATGCTCAAAGAACTCTCTTCTTGATCATGGCTTCCAAGAGGACAATGCTCTGGAATTACACCATGTCAAGGGATGAAACTTGGTCATGGCCTCCAAGAGATCTTCACTCGATGAAAGAAACACACTGTGGAAGGAACACATGTCGAGGGCCGCAATAGGGGTAAGAAGGTCGGTCTCTAATATCCCCATCGAAGAGATGACCATGTCAACTACCGGATCTAAGTCATCAGAAGTTGAAGTCATGGGAGACAATGCCACATAATTGACCTGTGGCAGGGGTGATACCGTTTGCATATAAGAACCATTTAGGGAGGTAATTTAGTCAGGACTGATGAATGAAAGTTGATCAAAAGTCAAAATTCTTCCATCTTGAGGGAAAGATATCACACAAAAAAGAGTGGACACAATAGATTTCATGGCATAGACATAATCCCGTCCAAGAAGTAAAGTGAAATCCAAGGGATCTTGGACTACCATGACATCAATAAAGACAGTTTTCCCTCTCAAAGTTACAGGAAACTGAGGAAGGGTCCCTAAAGGTTGACTAGTTCTTCTGTTAAAAGATAACAGATTCTGTGTAACCAATGCAAGTGGAGGATAACCCAAAGATTTCCAAGAAATAGAGGACAAAATACTAACAGACGAACCTTCATCTATCAACGTTTGAGGAACATCCTGACCACAAACCTATACCATAATCTGGAAAGGAATTTAAGAAGGAAGACGAGGTCCTCTTAGCACACCCCAATAAAAATAGATGGCCTCATTACTTTGAGGGGGTCCTACGAGAGAAGGAAGAATTCCCCCTGACACGATAGATTCTGTATCAACGAGAAAAATGTGGGAAGTGTTGGGTTTACTCTCTAGCAGGAGAGTAGGATCGATCGATGACGAGATCAGAATGACCACTCAGGTTTCATTCTCTAAGGGGAGAATGGGGTCGACGGGTAAAAAAGAATCGACCACTTGGGTGACATTCTCTAACGAGAGAGTGGGATCGACCGAGGATGGGATCAGATCGACTGCTTTTGTTTCACTCTCTGAGGGGAGAGCAGGATTGACCAAGGATGGTATCAAATCAACCACTTTGTCAACTGGTTCAACTAAGGATGTGACCAGATTGATGAAATGATCAACCAGATTGACTGGTGAAGGGACCAGAGTGATCATTCCATCAACTATTGAAGGGTTGAGAGAAAGATTATGGTAAGCAGTTGGAACTTGAGGCTGTGAAATAGTCATGTCTTCCAGTAATTTCAAGGCTTCATCCATATGAGGACAAAGGTGAGTGAGATGAATCCCTTTGCATAACATACATGGGAACTTGACTCTACTTTCTTCTTCCCAACCGTATCATGACTGGTTGACGAGGGGTCGTCATCATGTTGTTCAGAGGATGACGACGTGGACTGGAAAGGAGATGTAGACCATTCTTCTATAACCTTGTATAGACCAAGGTAATCCTTAAGAAGATGGATACCCTTACAAAGCCTGCAAGGGTACTTGGGCTTACGCGTTGTTGGTGTGATCTTGACATCATCAACACTCCCAGCACGATTAACAGTAACTGGTTGTTTTCCAACATGTTTGGTAGTGGTTGGAAGTTTTGACCCTTGTTTATCTTTATTCTTCTTAATCTTTCTTTCCTTCTTCTTCTTATTCATGGGTTACTAGCTTCAGAACTTTCACTCAATGAAGAAGTTGAAACGGAAGGAGACCTTGCAAGCGAAGAAGGCAAAGAATACCTTACTGGTGAAGAAGGTGAAGGATCAACATGAGGTTGATGCTCTTGGGGGGAAGTTCTTGTGACTGAAGCACTAACTGCATTCAGGATTACCTGAGTGGAAAACAACCACACCGACAATCCAATAGTGAGACCTAGAAGGCTCAAAGTAGCGATATGAGGAGGACCAATGTTTCCATAAGAAGGAAAAACAAAACATTCCCCTAGAGCAGGGGTTCCTTCATTGGTCATTCCGGGAACTGATGCCATTAAATAAATATCCAATCTAGAGTCATCTAGGGAAAACAAACAGCACACGTTAAAAATCTAGTAAGCAAGCAAGCAAACAAAACCTTCTCACAATGAATGCACTAGTTGGTGATGAAATCCAACGTCATGGGAACAAAGTAAGCAGGGGTTGAGATAGAGAGGGGGGAAATGTTATGTTGATGACCTACTTAACGGACTTACACCCTGGTTCAAGCTCTCACACATAATCGTGCATATACCCTCCAAGGAGCCTGAGCAAGTTTGGCCAACGTCGATTCCAGGTACCGTGAAGACTTTCCCCTCCACAGTTACCTTGTGTAAAGACCCTAAAGAGATAGGCCACTAAGGTTACCAATCACTATAGCGATTCCTGGGGAAAAAGTCAATAGTATGATCTACGTGCAAGGGCAGGGTATCTAGTCTGAAATCAACTTGAAAGGCTTCCACTCATCATTGTGGGTATACCTTCAAGCGACCCCCGTAATACACGCAATCTCCACACCAAGACCGACAAAGTAGGGTGAGTAACTCTACCAGTCTCAATGTGACCTCGTGATTGACCCTTGTGTTAGAAGGGCTTCCTAGGAAAAAACGTAGTAAGTGGATTTAACTCTCCCTATCACAAGATACTATGTTTGTTTGCAGCTTTGGAAAGTTATCTTTCCACCTATTCCAAAGCCCTACGACTAATATAATGTAGGTTTGCTACCAAAAAATATAAAAATGTCTAATCATTTTTTTATAAGCACTTTATTTTATGGCTATTGTTACTCAATAGGAAAATGGCGTGAACAATATGGTGTTTTGACCGACTCAAAAGTTATGCAAAGAGATGAAGATGCAATCTTTTCATTTCAATGAAAGTTATGCTACGATAAGGAGAAAACATTTATCATTCCCATATACATAATTTCCCAAATTATATTAAACTCATCAATATCAAGATTCTCAAGAAATGAGAAAAATGTATTGTACACCAATGCACAATTCATGGCCCCCCTTGGCCATGAGGGGGAAAAATTTTCAGAGTTTAAGACCAAAAAATGCCAAGAATCATTCAATTTCTCTACTTCAAAAAAAGAAATTAAATCTTTTTGTTTCAAAAAATTCACTAAAAGAAATAATGAACTTTGTTAAAACAAAGAAACCCAAACTAAAATTTTTCTTTTAATGTGAACTATTCAGAAGAAATATGATATTTCCCTAAACAATTCTAAAGAAAACACATGCTTTGTAATTGAAAGACACTCAAAGCAAGAGACTAATCCTTCAAAACCAAACAAAGAAAAGATGGCTAAAGGCAACTTAGAGAATGTCAAGCAGACTGCAAACAGATCAATATAGGCTCCAAAAGCTCAATCCAGCTGATCAAATCAAAACTAGGTCATCAAAAGATGACAAGACCCAATACAAAAAGTTTACAGACAAGTTCGTAGCCTAGAAGTAGACTACAGTGTGAGAATTAGGTATTCTCGGAGGCTAGACACTGGTAGGGTACGATACGTTCACACTGGATCTAACAACAGGGTGTGAAAATCAATGGTTTTCGCATGCTATAGAGAGGTACAGTGCGAGAATGTCTGTAATCAAAGAAAATTTTGAAAAAGGACGGGGAATCTAAGTGAACTTCTAGATCGAGAGAGTCTGAATGGATGTCCCACAGACTCAAAAACCAGAAAATAAGCAATCAAAGGAAGAGAAACTAGACTAACTAGAAAACAATCCGTTCCCTAGTGGAGTCGCCAATTTTGTTATTGGATAAATCGGTAGGTGCGGACACTAACTGGTCTCCCTAGATCCATCTAGATCTAGAAAAAAACACACCAGAACATGATACTTTCCTTAAGTTTTAAATATTGAATTTACTAACTAAAGAGGGATAGGTGACATACTGTTTAAACATTGCTTCCTCTCACTATCGCCATCCTAGCTCCATTCTAAAAATCACACAATGATGATCCTACAAAAGAATGCAACCAACAAAAGTCATAGTAATAGCATAAACTTAATATAAACCTATGTATGTGATCAAGGAATCATACAATAAAACACAACACGCTTTATATGAAAGAATCATATTACTGTATCATATTAAATGTGAAAGAAAGATTACAACCATGGCCTTGATGTCATAAGGTCCCTTCCAACTATCCTTCTTTCCCCACACACTTCTTGCTCCAAGGATTTTGAGACCATGGATCTGATAACTACTCACAATCTATCTTGACAAAGCAAATCTCAAAGCCACTCTAACCAAGCTAACAATCCCAAGCCAAAAACAACTAACTTTCTCCATGAGAGCTCCTATCCTTTTGTAAGATGAAGAGAATAAGGTGAGGAGGTTAGGATGATCCCACTAAATCATGAAAGTAAGTAAGATCCAAACCACTTGGATGCCACCTCACCATGGAAGTTTCTCCTTCTAGAATCATCGAGAAGATGCTCGTTTTTCCCATGTATGAGCATTCTCACACCCTTCTTATAGAGCAACCTATGAACCTCTCGCAACCCAGCTATGGTGCAGCCTGTGAGAATAGGCATTCTTGCACCCTGCCTATATAGCAACCTGCAAACATCCTCTTTAATAGGGTTTTTATAAAGGATAATGCAACTTCTTTTCTCGGGAAAAGTTCTTCTCTCTTCTTTCTCCAGGAACTCAGGCCATTGACCCCTCTGAAGGCAATAGATAGGTTTACATCATTAATGATCATAGGGATGAAAAACATAATGTGTAACAATTGGTGACGTCAGGAGGATCCGCTTACACCAGAGTTAAGCACGAGGTCGCTCGAGGTTGGTTGAGGGGATATCCCCCCAATACCTTCTTAGCGTTAAATACATTTCTAGGGATCTATTCATATATGGGAATATTGCTAGTACCTTTACCTCTGTGAGAGGTGGTTCTTTAGCCCATACAGTGGACTTGACTTACGATTATTTTCCTACGCATCAGTTATATCATGGTTTCTTAGTTTCTTGACATAGGTACCACATAGGTTACTTGCAAGGGTTATTCTGTAGGTACCCTGGGTCAGATAAGGGTCGAACAACAAGTAACCTTTATGGAAGATTACCTTTTCGGGGGATCAGACCGACTGGTTTTTAATCCCATGAGGGCCCTTATAACTGATTCTTACACCTCCAATATTTGGTAGGGAGTCTTATGCCCCTCTTGGGTGAGGCATACCTACTTTAGGGAGGGAGGCCCCTTTAAGCCACTTTATCCTATTTGTGTGCATATTGTCCTTTTGTTTATTTTGGTGTGCTCTTTGATTAGTAGTTGGCCTTAGGATTGTGTATTTCACTGTGTGTTTTCATCATCATGGATAGCAGAGCCCTTTTTACTCCCTCATTTAGCTTTACCTAGCCCATGGTATTTTCTCATTCCATGGGGACAAATCCTTTTGTATTTCTAAATCGTATGTTGAATCATGTCACTCAGTATATAGCTTGGGTCTCTAATCATTTTTCTCATGGTATGCCAGACATGTTTTCGCACTTGCCATCCTTTTTCTCGTCTCCTTATAGGAATCCTAGTTTTGGGTCTGGGGGCATGATTTTTACACATTATTTTGGTCACCCTAATGATGACTATACAAGCATGTGTTCAAGCTCTCAAAACAATCTTTTACATGAGGAAAATAACTGAGTTCTTCCCCTACAAGGCATGTTTTTAGAATGATGTCATAGGCTGATAGTGGTACATAGTGCATAGATCCTTGATTTCCATAGGCTTCTCTATGCCTGGGTCGCGGGGTTTCTACAGGTTGTTATATAGGCAGGGTGCGATAGCATTTGAAGATAAAAAAGGAAGAAGTTCATGAAGTTTCTAGAAGGAGAATCTTCTTGAATGTAAGGTGGCATCTGTATGGTTGTGATCCTACTAGCTTCTTTGATTTTGTGGGATCATCCTCATCCTTTCAACCACTTCACCTTCTCCTATATAATGATGGGTTTCTCATGGAAAGGGTTAAGAAAGATTGAGCAAAGAATTGCTGGAAGAATATGTTGAAGACTGTGTCAAGGATCCTGATACAACTGATGCGTGGGGCCTCTACTTTTCCATCAAGATTTTGTGGACCATCTTCATACAAATTCATAGCAAGTGTATGTGTGTGTTGGAACAAAGGATCGCTAAAAGGGAACTTGCGAAATCAAGGTATTATGGTTGTATCTTCCAATTTACTTAATATGACACAGTGACATGTTCCTTTCCCATAAAATCATTAGAATTTTATTACATGACTCCTTGATCACATGTTTAGGTTTAAATTGAATCTACAATTGTTGCTTTCAATTTGGTTGGTTTGTGTCGTTGCAGATTTGATATCATAAGAGAACCAGAGTGAAGCAGGGACAAAAAAGATATAAGGAAGCGATATCTAAAGGTATGTTATCCATTCCTTCTTTGGTATTAAATTCAATGGTAGAAACTTAGGGAAAGAGTCATGTCCTATCTTGTTTTTTTCTAGATCTAGGTGGATCTAGGGAGATTAGTTTATGTCCACATTCACCAATTTATCCAATAAAAATGATGCCTCTTTATTCTCCATTTTCATTTGGTGGGAGTCATATCCCTCAAATAACTCTTACGGTATGAGGTTGGAATATTCCTTCCTACAGATCCACTTTTCCAGGGGCAAGTTCTCAAATGAGAAATCATTCTACTTATTACACTTCGTCCATCTATCCTTCTTCTGCTATGCTAGTTCCTATAAACACTTTTCCCATGGAAGACCTCCATCTGTCCTCGGGTACTTCATCTAGGAGGAGTCATTTTTATAGTATGGGAAACTCCCTTCATGAAGTTCCTTCGTCTGGGGGAAACATATATCCTCACATGAGTAACTCTTGTCATGTCTCTTTCTCTTCACAAGTGGCTTCCTCAGTGTTGATGCCCTTACACCCCTTTCTGAATCAGTATGGAGGAGGATATTATCCTACTGGACAGGGCCATGGTGTATACCAAAACTCTTATTGTCCTGCAATTTCTCAAAACTAGTCTTTCTCGGAACCTTGGTCTCAAATGCCGCAACCAACTACCGCAACCAGTCCAGTCACTGCAAGTCATACTGAAATTATATCACCAACCTCTATTAGTCATGTTGGATATTGGTTGAAAACCTATGAAATTTATGTTGAAGAGAAACAACCAATCACTGCAAGTCATGTTGGGAAAACCAATCTAGTCATTACTAGTCACTCTACACATTCATCACCAACCTCTACTACTCATATTGGGGAGTCATCATCAACCTATGCTAGTCATGTTGAAGGTTCATCACCAACCTCTGCAAGTCATGTTGGATATTTTCTACTAACCTCTACTAGTCATGCTGGGAGCATGTCACCAGCTACTACAAGTCATGCTGGGGGCATTCATACGATTGAGAATCCTAGACATGTAAGACATAATCCCAATCTCTTTTGTAGGATTTGTGAAGGAGATCACCTTACTCGTTCGTGCCCTGCTACTGTTATGGTACCAAAAGCATGGTCCTTTCCTCGGGACCCTTCGGGTTCTGAGTCATCTTTGGTTTCCAAACCTTCTTTGGTTGATATAGTGGTCATGTCGATGCAATATTTGGCTAACACCACTCTTCTTTTTGGGGGTGATGCATTTCTTGACCTTATTGTCTCACATCCTGTTCAACCAACAGTCGTGTCGATGCAATCTTCGTCCGACACCACTTCTATCTTTTGGGGTGATGTGTCTCTTGATCTTGTTGTCTCGCATCCTATTCAACCAACAGTTGAAGAAGTGGTCATGCCGATGTAATCTTAGGTCGATCCCAATATTCTCTTGGAGAGTGACAAGCCTAAGAAAATAACATTGTCGATGCAATCTTTAGTCAATTCCACTATTCTTTTGGAGGGTGATGCATCCTTTGACCATGTCCTTAGCATTTCTAGTCTTATACCTTCTAAACAAGGGATCATTCTACTCTCTCCGAGCACGCTCCCTCCAAGTACTAAGGTGTTTTCCTTTGATTGGAATGACCTTGTAGAGCCTCTAATTCCTTATTATACTCCCTTCCGAGTAAGGGGAATTCTTCGATATATTGTAGATAAGGTAACCTCTACAAGTATTTTATCCTCCTTGACATGGAAATCTTTGGGTTTTCCCAAGCCCATGTCAGCTATCTATGAGTCATTGAATTTCGACAAAAGTCATGCACGTGAGCCTTGGCCTCCCCCATTATATGTTTCTTAGAGAAGCATCCTCCGAGTCTTGTTTAATCTCTTTTCCGACTCTTTTAAAATGCGAAAAATATTGTCGATTGAACTTGTCTCTTTCACGCTCGTTATTTGGATTTGAAAGGTCGCAAGTCTAATTTAAGCTCTTTTTTTACTCTCTCAAAAAGAGAAAATATTGTCAAGTGAAATTGTCTCTTTCACACTCATAAATTGGATTTCAAAGGACGTCTATTTGGTGAAATTGTATCCCTTTTTCAAACCAAGTAGACTAATATTATGAAAAAGTACATTTTTGGGAGTTAAGTTGTAATTGCATCTCATTCTCTTGATTGTAGTATTGATCTTATTGTCAATTCTTGATTTTGAGTTATAATCCTTTCACCTCAACAGTTTGCATCATCAGCCAAGAAGATCCTTATTTATATCCTTTGCAACTTGACACCCTATACCCAAGAGGAAACATTCCCCTGAGTGTCCATCTCCCGCATGCACCTCCTTGCATTGAGCATAGGTATGTTCCACTACTGGAACTAGATTGCTTACTTATGACACTCATTTCCTCCTTTGTATCATAACATTCATTTGAATATGAAAAAAAATAAAGATGGGTGGTAAAAGAATATTATCTTATATTGGTAGCAGTTGTGTCTGCTTTGAACAGAGCACAAAACTTTTGAATCCACTTGTCATAAAAATTTTGGGTTTAGCATGACCTTAGAAAGTTGAACTCGTTATGTAGAGTTTACTCCCCCGACTGGTTACTCTTCCACTCCCTATGGAGAGTTTGATTGATGAATTTTTCATATCAAAGTTTCATCATTGAGTCTATGCTGCCAGAGTCTTCCATATGTCTCATGATCTTGTTCAATGGATATCTATCAACCTGTGTCGACCATTCCTCAGAACTATTGACTTTGCATGTCGGCCATACCCTTAGTGTGTCTCAGAATTACATGAGGTTGTAGTCCTATTGTGCACCATGGTCCTACTTTCATCATTGGTAGGTAACCTTGAACCCAACAATTGACATTTCATCATTGGGCGCTGACTAGGTGGTTTCCCTTGTATTCGATGGAAATAAATATATTCACACATTGGGATTCATGTAGTGTCTTGGATTCCAATAGCCTTATTCATGGTTTCCTCACTTTTTTCAATAGTTTTCCTTATTGGTTGTTATTCATAGGGCCTTTTCCGTGTACCTCTTGCATCTAATACGCGAAAGACACACAGGGTCGTGTTGATGGGAGAAAATGAATGCTCGTCAACTGGAGGAATGGATCTGGTCCAGGGTTGTCTAAATAACCCAAGACGTTTGGGATGATCCACCCCGACGGGTTTAGCGACTCTGTTGGCCGATCTAATTCCTAGGAAAATGAAAGGAAAACTAAACTAATGAAAAACTAATCTAAGTGAGAAAAGCAACTATAGCAAAACTAAATACAATTCTAAAGCATATATACAGTTTACTTACTAATATCATAAAACAAAAATCCTACTTATTTAAATGTTCCGCCATCATTACAATTATATCTCAATCACAAATGTACAGTATTTACAGATTACATATTTTAAATGAAAACCTGCAAAAATCATTTGTAAACTGTCCTATAACAGCAAAACAATTGTTTTTTATTTTTTATTTTTATAATTTTATGAGAAAGAAATGAAATGAAAACTATCTAAGCTGAGCAATTAAAATAATAATCCTAACTATAAATATGAACTATATATATCTATCTAAACTGCTTAAATAACACTAATAAACTAACCTGTAATAATGCTTTCCAATTTGTCCCATGTAAAGTATCTGATTTAGCTGTTCGATGGGAGGAAACCCGCGCCAGATTTTCCACAAGCTTCTTGTAAATAGGAAGAAACAGTGCTCTTTTCAATATAAATGATAGAACAAACAAGACATAAAATGACAACAATCTTATAATTTACAAACTATCACAATTAGATAAACACGTATGCGAAGATTTGTACAAAATGGTTCTTTTAACGAAGAAGATAAACCTTTATTCATTAAATCGAAACAGAGTAATTGTTGTATTAAAACTAAGATACATAAGACATGGAAAGAATTTAAATCACAACACATTAACCTGTAATAAGTCTTCATAGCTAAAGTAGTCAATGACTTAATCACAAATTAAAATGCACAAAACCTGAACCAAAATATGATAAATTGAAAGCTAAAGCTGTTACAAAAGATCCACTTCCATTCGAGTTTGTATCATCATAAATCCATAGTCTTGTTCTCCCAACAGTCGATCGGTTCATTACAAAAATTAATGAATATATAAAGGCCACAGGGTAAAACATCCCTGTGGAAATTATCAAAAGCAGTTTACAAAAAATCTGGGAATAATCTCCCAAGTCTCTATTTCCGACTTAAGCTAACAACCTAAAACAAAACTACATCATAAAAAGCACATTCTAAACTGCCACAGCATGTCCAATTTGTCATTGAAATTCGTAGGTACCTATAGGTGGACAAGAATAGACAAGTTTAGATAATGTTTTATTGGTAAAATTAACAAAAATCTAAATTTTAAGACTAGCTACAGAATCTCGCGATTCTGTAGCTGGTCTTATTTGCAAACAAAATCATTTTTAATCAATCCAAATGATAACAGAAATATATTCGACCTTTTAAAAAAATATTTAATTACTAATTGAAAACAAAGCAAATCGTTCATGCCAGAAGTAACCAAATATTTATGCCAATTTGAAACAGACAGAAATCATGTTTAATTAACCGAATGGTAATAGGGATATATGCAACCTGTCAAACACTTTTTATTACCAATTTGGAGCAGACAGAATCGTTTTGATAATTCGAAACCAATGAAATCATTTTTGAATCAATCTCAAACGAAACAAACTATAACCGATCAAGCAAATCTTTCATATTCATTCAATACAAACACAATATTTCATGTCGACTTAGAACTTAACAAAATCGTTTTTAAATCCAAAACTAACAGAGTCGTTTTTTTTCGAATCAATAGATTACATTGTATTTATCAAACCAATCTTTGATATTAATGCATCGCATACATAAAAGGATATGCTAATTCAAACATACAGAATCATTTCAAAATCAAACCAAACAGAATCGAATCGAGCCAACTCAGAGCCGACACAATTCAAGAATAACAAAATCGTATCAATTCGAAACATAGTTATACTCAATTTTAGCAAACAAATCTTCAAAACAAAATAGTTTATACTAATCCAGAACGAAATCTTTTATACTAATTTAAATAAAAATGAAATCATTATTGGAAATTCGAAGTAAACAGAACCATTTCTGAATCTATTAAAACAAACAGTACTAATCGAAAGCAAATATAATTTGTCATACTAATTCAAACCAACTCATAAAACAAAATCGATGTCAAAATACATACCTGGGCAGTAGGAAAATGATTCGATCAGGATAAATTTGAATTGATAAAGGTTGTAGCTGCCTCGACATTTCTGAAGACAATTGAACCCGTAGTTTTTTGTTTCTTCTCGTTGGCATGTAGCCTGTCGTTCTCCCTTGATAGCACAGTAACTCGTTCCTCTAATATTTAATCTTAGATTGTAACAGGGGAACATCCATGTAGTAACGTTCAAGCCAAGAATTGCATTGGGTACACGGTGATTGATCGGGCCTTGGCAATACAGGTGAGGGTTCTTTCAAGTTACCAGGGGTGTCACTGTGAAGCTTAATTCCAGGGAAATTAGGGTCGTTCTTGAGGCACGGAGGTAAGTTGGAAACATAGTCATAGGGTTCCATAGAGCAGAGGCCATGAGAGTAAGGGTATTCCTCGGCTAGGAAACATTCAATCTCAGAGTCTGAATCCTTGCTCAAGATGATAGGTTTTTGGTCAGTGCTCTGCTTGGGCTTGTTCCGAGCACATCTCGATATCCATCGTACATTTTTCTTTCCCTTCCTATTGACAACAGTATCACCTTTTCCTTTCTTCCTCACAGGCCTCTTGATGGACTTAGTATTGTCTTTAGCACATGGTTCAGCCATGGTATCAGGTAGGTCAATGTCGAGGCAGTTCGAGGGTTTGACAGGGGGTAGAAAGGTAGCAGGTGGAACGACAGGCTGAACCAGTGTTTTAGTGACCACAAACTTATCCATTAGAACACACTCGGGGGTGGCAAAGCCATTCCTTGATAGGAAGGCTTGCCAACAGTCACCACTAAGACTCAAATTATGAACGATAATGACTTTGATCAAGCAGTGATGGAAAAGGATACCATTAGCCTTCTCATGCTTAAATCACTTGGACATTTTGTAAAGAATGCGAAGGATATAGTGCGGCATGTTCAGAGGGTAGTCTATAAAATTCATCAATAACCAAAGATGATACAGAAATACCAAACCATAACGACCTTCGCAAGTCACAAACTGCTTAACAATTTCCAATAGATCATGCCACCTGGGTTTGAGGGCAGTGACAGGCATACCTCTATCACAACTAACAACCTTCCTTGATGTGAATAGGAGTGGCCACGACACCTCGTCTACTTTGGAGTTCTTAAACCACCTTTGCCCTGTAGCTGGTAAGCCTGTAGCCGAGCTAAGGAATTGCTCATTTAGCTCGAGTTGTATGTCTCTGACCTTAGCCTTGCATCCGTCGAAGGTGAGGGTGAACTGTTGGGCTACCGAAAGGTTGAAACCCTCAAATCTTTGGATAAACACTAGCCAACCACTATTTTCCAAATCCTCACGAGCATTGTCAAATAGCAAGAGTGTTTGTCTACCATTAGGCTCTATGCGCACCACAGGTGCCATAGGCAAGGGCACACAGTGAGCTAGGTATATGGGCAAGGGTTTGGACAGGGTAAATGCAGGATCGAAAGCTCAGGGATTTCACCAAAACCAACAGAGGTGACCCGGGATAGAAGGCAGGCATTAATGCCTAAGTGTACGAAGGTGGTGGAATGAAATCAAGCCATGCAAAACAGTCATATCCAAATGTACAATCGATGACGCATATGGTGATTCAAATCACTATTGGTATATGTTAAAAACAATTCCATTCAAATAATTAATGAAAACTATGGTAAGTTGACCCAAATATTTGCGTAAGCAATAGTGTTTGCATGGTCTTATAAAATCAAAACAATGTTTCGAATAAGGATTTGACCATAAAACTTATGCATTGTATGAAACTATTGAATTAAGGGTCTAATCACCATGTTTATGAAACCATTGAATTCAATCAAAAGAAATAGAACATCAAACCACCATTGAATCAAAGATTCGATCATAATCATTCGAATACCATCACAATCTTATAAAAATGAAGTTATATTAACAACAAAAAAAATGCCAAATGAGTAAAGGTTTTGGTGTCTTGCCAACTGTGCGACCATAATTGAATTAGAGATGCAATGAACACATAGACAAGAGTGACCATAATAATCTAGTGACGATTTCAATTCCATCGACATGACTTCGAAATCAAAGTGTTCACGCTTGCAGTCGTGAAAACAAGAACAAAAGGCAGGTGTGCAAATGTGCAAAATAATAGTGTTGTTTTATTCAAAAGATTGCGATGAGAATCAAGGGTTCCAAAACACTTGTGTAGGCAGCTTATAAGGATAGGATAAAAATGTGAAATGGCTGCCAACAGGTCATTGGCTCATGAACATGTTCTTTGTCTAATTTTCTCCAAATCATTAATCTCTTTCTTTGTACCTCATGTTGAATGATGAGAGATTCCTCAATACTCTCCTTTTATTGGGTCTCTTTCCATCGACTTCAACTCATCTATTCTGGACATGATACCTACAGTCCTATGAGTACCTAGAGACTTGCAGTCATTAGAGGCAGGTTGTCTCGCCATCGACAGTTGGGAATACATCAATGTCTCATGATCGATGGATCCTTCAAGTGTTTGACCATGACACCTCTATTCAAACTTGTAAGAATTTACTCGATGCCTTGATACCTACTTTCATTATCGGTAGGTTGTCTCACATTTTTTAATGGTATACCTTAATGATCAGTAATCACACAAAGTCTCATTGTGTTCGACCTCAACTCCTTTATTCACATAATGTAGAGTTGCACCTTTGGAGGATTGTGTAGAAGACTTGAAGAAATTAGTTCATAGTCGCATATTTCCTAAGCTATTGTTATCTTTCATTGGACCAGTACCTATGTGACTTCAATGATCATGGGAGATCAGATTGTACTCCATTGTATACAGATATCTTCAGATTGATTTTGACACTGGTTTTACTAGGCCTTGTTCATGATTATGATAGCCTTTGGCATGTAGTCATCTTTTTTTTCCCTATTCATGGCCATGAACAACTGTTTGGAATATTTTCACATGGATCTGCACTATAATTCAAATTGGCAGTCATGTGCGCAAAGTTAATGCATATTGTAATATTCTCATGAGAAACTAGTTCGTCCAAATGGATCTCCATTACACCACTTATGGGTATTATAATGTATTTTGGCCATCGTTGATACTCCTCTGACCTCACACATTAGGGGGCATTTGTTATAGCAATATTTTCCTCACCCTATGCAAATTTTCTCAGAAGGCCTCGTTCCATTTCCCTATGAAAAATTGAAGTCCTATTTTGTAAATCCCAGAGCTAAAAAATATATTTTTCCACATATACATGCCCTACCTATTGTACAACATGTGTATACACATGTTGCACCACTACAGTCTGCGTACATAAGGTTTTGTGCCCAAAATTAAAAAATGGTGTCGGGTTTCCTTGTCACATCACAAGATCCATGATCCTTGACCTTCCATATACTGGAAACATTATGAATCGTCTCTTGAGTTCCACTTGATGGCTATAAATGGGCCAAATCCGAGCTATGGAAAAAAGGAGAAAAAATCAACTCTGAGAGAAAAGTTACTATCCAGAAATTATTCACTTCATATTGAGTTTGCATCCCTTTATTCTTTTAATTATGAACACATTGTTCATCCCCCAAGCTCTTCCCTACTTGATTGAGAACCTCATTGTCTCTCTTATATGAGATTGCCTTTTGTGGAGGATTGAAGTGGTGGAGGCCCAGCTGGAAGGGACTTAGTTTCTCGGTTCTGAACTGTGCCAACATGAAAGTTTGTAATTCATTCATTTCTGTTGATTACATTTTAATAGAAATACTCTTTTCTCTTCCAATTAATATCTTGCAAATATTTGAATTGTTATTCCATGGGCACATTTGTTATAAATATTGATGGATTATGATATTTAATGTGATAACATTATATATTATCACCATATTCTTGCGTTTATTGGTTGTTGAGGACAAGCTGCAGGTGTATTGCTTTGAGTCAAGTGCTCAACGGTGGACTTCATCAAACGTATGGAATAGGTAGGCTCTTTATCTTGTCTCATTAGCATATTTTCTTATATAGCATACCTGAGATTAGAGTTGATTTATGCTCATAAAAACAAGATATTATATCTCAAAACTAATCATAATAGACTAAAGTATTTATGTGACCAACCCAGCCTTATTCCAAGAATTGATATGGATGGAAGTTCTTTCCAAGTTCTATTTTGAGTTCAAAAATATAAAATTAAAATAAACCAATGTTATAAAGACACTTAGAAAAAGGATGTACACAGTGGTCATTTACATTTGAAAATCAAATTTGAAGAAAACAGTTATTGAGTACCTTGCTAAAGCTTAACATTTTATGTAAGTGAAATATGGACCACAACAATAGAAATTATAGAAGAGGTATGAATGATATTGACTTAATGATGAGGGGATTATTATTTACAAAGATATAATGTACATTCCCAACACTCTAGAGTTGAAAATAATTTTCATGGATGAAATAAATAAGATGCCATATTCTCGCCATCCATGTTATTAAAAAATGATTACTATAATAAGGAAACAATATTTTTTTTCCTATGATGAAGAAAGATGTTTTGAATACATCATCAAAGGTGTGTAATGTTAATAGGGTAGTTGCAACCCTTGCCACTTCCAAAATAGAAATGGGAGGTAATAATAATTGATTTTATTACAATATTGTTGTTATTGGATAGATCCGTAAGTGCGGACACAAACCGATCTCCCTAGATCCACCTGGATCTAGAACAAAGAAAGACAGAATATGACTCTTTCCCTAGATTCTAACCATTGAATTAAATAGGAGGCAAGAACTAAGAACATACCTTATGATCACTTCCTTTAGTATTTGTTGCTCCCGCTTCACTCCAGTGCTCTCGTACAGTCAATACCAAAACAATACAAACCGATCGAAGTGAAGAAAGCACAATCTATTCAACAGTGAATCTATGTATATGATCAAGGAGTTATACAATAAAGTGGAATTAGCTTTATGGGAAAGAGACATATTACTGTATCATATTGATGGAAAGTAAAGATTACAACCTGAGCCTTGATGTTGCAAACTTCCTTTCGATGGCCCTTGGCTCCGACACACACACTTGCTCACTTGTATGAAGAATATCAACCACCTTTGATAAACTTGCTGGAATTCTTAGCTACTGTAGCATCAGTCCTTCACACAAATTTTCACCAATTATCCAATGAATCTTGCTTAACCTTGTTTGCTTAACCTTTTTCATGAGAATTCACTCAATATATAGGAGAGAATGAATTGGTTACTTGAATAAGAATGATCCCAAAATATCAGAGAATCCAATACTAGGATGACCATTCGAATGCCATATCATCCTTCTAGAAGATTCCCTTCTAGAAGCTTCGAGAATTCATCTTTTTCCTTGCTTTAGAAAGAGTTCGTAGCCTAGCAGTTCAACACAGTGCAAACTTCTTGCACCCTGGCTTAAGGCAGCCTGCGAGAATCATGCATTCTTGCAGGCAAATATACTAGCAGCCTACAAACAGTCCTCAAAAATGTGATTTCTGGAAAAAGATGAAGGTAACTTTTCTCAGGAGAAAGTTCTAATGAAGAGCCTGAGTACACCATCATCAATACATCATCATGATGACCAAAATCATGGGTAATAGAATTCCCCCCAAAGTATGAGGTTGGAACCAGTGACAGTCGATAGACTTTGTAAGCTGTATGTGTGTATCGGGAACTAGGAGCACATCTAATTGGAAACCTGCGAACAACCAAGCATCTGCAGAATATCATATATACCAATTCTGAGGTAGGCATTCCCATACTCAGATCACAGGCTGATGACATTATAGACATGGGTCATGGCCACCAATCATACACTGTGGATCCATGCTGTCAAAATATAGCATAGCCACCAGAATACACTGTGGATCTATGCAAGAAATTTCAAATCAAGACGACATAGCCACGAAACATACACAATGGATCTATGTGTCACAAATTATACAAACTCCATCGCAACCAGGATCACAAAGATAATATCCAGGGTCTTCAATCTTGTCTCCCAAAGTACGAATCTAACCATGTGATTACATGTGTTGAAGTCAAACATGGTAGAAACCACTTGATTACCGGTCAATGATGAAAACATTAACAAGTGCGAGGGAAATCACCATTGATGTCAATGAATCCCAAGGTACCATAGTACAATCCATCGAGTGTGAATAAATGAGTTGATGTCGAACATCCAATGGAATCTTTCAATCAGGGGTCAATGATGTAAACCCACTGTCGAAAGCGAGGAAACCTGCCATTGAGGCATGCAAGTTCCAAGGTACCAAATAATTTCTAACACTTGATTCCGAATAATGAGCTGAAGTCAACAGAACAAAAATCATCACGGGAGGGCCTTGATGTATCCCCCATCAATGACATGAAATGAGTAACAGAGTTTGAAGGTAAAACAGAGCATTTTACAAATTAGACTGGAGATAGGGAAGGCTGACACGGAGAGAATGGATAACTGCAGATGGCCGACTCAATATAGGTTTCAAATGGACTTCTCTTGAACATATGAATGACACGACCAATGATTTGGTAGCATTGACTCAAAGACGACATAGGGAATGAACTTGTAGCAACTCGAATGAGAGACAAATGGATTTCCCAAATTGGCTTCAAATGCGATGAATAGGGGGTGTCATGTTCAAGAGCGACACTTACTGCCAATCAATACGAAAATGAAACATATCCCTTTCCCAAATTTTCCCCCACCATTTCTGGCGAGTACCTCTTTATTTTTAGGCAAGCTTGAGGAGGATAAAATATGCTTGTTGATGTAAGCTCATCCTTCGGATGAGTCCCTTGGAGTATTTTTAACAAACCCTAAGAAGGAGTGGTTCGGTCCCATCACGGGTCTGTCAATGTTTGTTTAACGAGTCCAGAGATAGAAAACTCAAAGGTTTTTCAAGATTATAGAGTTTGGAAAAACACTTAAAAGAGAACTCTCTCAATTCCTTTTTTGTAATATAGTCTGGACGAAACCGAAAAAGAGATAAATTATCGCTCACCAGATGCTTATTTCAAATACTTTATCGAGCGTGAAAATAGCAAGGTCACTCGACGATCTTTTCATGTTTAGAGAGTCTGAAAAGAGTTTAAAGAGGACTCCATGGGGGTTCCTTTTTCATATAACCTTGTTGAGCTCGAAAAAGTGATAAAAGTATGCTCGATCATGTTCTCATGTATTTACGAGCGCAAGAACAGACAAAAACGACGCTCGAGGTTTTATGTAAAAACCATAAAAAACAATCGAAACACATGATGTAAAAAGAAAAACTATGTCCATATCCCGATATTTGATCATTCAAGTCATCACACCTACAAGAGTTTACACTCAACATAACATTAGGGATTAGGGTTTAATTAACAGATAATCATAAAAACCAAAATGATATAGTAAAAATCAATAAAAGGAGTAAATACTCTTTTTTACCACATCATTTTACATTTCCACTATTGAGCTTCAAAAACCCCTCTTTTACCCTCTTTTACCCTCCGAGTTTGGCGTTAATTTGTGAGAGCTACGAGAGACCATTCAGCGAGCCATCTGTGACATTAAGGTAAGCTCTTTGTCTTTGACATTTTCATGGTTTAAATTTGTGATTTCATTGGTTAAATGTTTAGTTTTAAGTTAAGTTTTTAAGCCCTACATGTGCGCTGTAATTCTCATAGGCGGGCCATATGGGGCCTGCGAGAATGAGGCATTCTCACAGGTGAGCCTTAAGCCACCTGCGAGAACCACAAAGCCCAATTTTTTTTTAAATTTTTAGCCAATGAAAAATATTCAAAGCATGAAAAAAAGTTATTAATCCTCTTACTTTGTTCCTTCTGCAGATAATTGGCCATCACCATAGTACTTGAGTGGTGTGAAAGGGAACATGAAGAGGATAATGCAATGGCCAAAAATCATCCGCCTACCATAGCAGCTTTGAGAGATTGTGGGCTCTTAAAGTACTTTCGTATCCCGGGCATGAGGGCCCAAGTCAGACTATTAGAGTATCTGGTGCATATGTGGGACCCAGATCAGCAGTTTTTTCATGTGGGAGCTCACACACTATCCATAGACATTGAGGACATATACTTTTTGACTGTATTGTCCCGATGCGGATACTATGTTAGCCTGACCAGTAGTAGAGGTGGTGGGCTAAAGATGAGTGAGTACTGCAATCAATACTGTGTACCCGAGGCTGAAAGGAAAAAAGGAAAAGTGGTTATTTGGGGGGTACAAGACTTGACCCTTCGTACTATAATTTTCACTATAGCTCGGATGGCTGGAAGTTCTACTCCTCATATGGCATTATAGATCTACTTCCAGTATGCCATCGAGTGTACTGATCCTTGAGTATTCAACTGGGCAGATGTTGTGCTTCACAGTATCAAAAAGCAATTGACCAAATGTAGGCGAGGTGACCTGAAGCAATTTGGGTATGGATCTTTATTAGTGTTCTTCTTCCTTGAGAGGGTCCCCATATTTAGACTATAGGTTGAGTGGAACATACCGGGTCCTAGGGATCCAAGGATGCTAAGATGGTGTCGGCTCATGGCTCGGCACGTAGCAGGACCGATCGTCAAGTATGACGATATTTTCTTTGACTAGCTTCAAACCCAGATGTTGATGGTTGATGACTACACGTATGCTGGGTTGGATTTCCGAGGAGATTCGTATTTAGCACTGCCAGAGGATACTCAGTGGGGTGACCTTGGTAAGAAGTACATGCATTTTTTCTTTTCAAATGTTTTTTGTGAATTTTTTATCATATTCAAATGTTTTTTTTTTATATATTCATCCAAAGACTAATACAAAATCGTTTGTTGATAACACAGATGTTGGACCGTATAGACCTCCCGACACTTCTCCCATCCAGCGACGAGGAGAGGTAGCGGCAACACCACAGTATGCTGAGGATTATCAAGTAGTGGAACAGAATCTAGAGGGCCTTACTGCAGACATTCCAGATATGACTCTGGAAGAGGTTCCACGACCTGATCAGTGTCATACTTTAGGGGTATTAGCAGCTATGAGTCAACTGCTCCGTAGGGTAGCTAGGGCAGTCGTGTGTTACCATGAACGTCATCCATGACGTTACTTTGTAGAAGCTATAAGCTTCAAATTTTGATATTTTGGTCTTCGGACAAACTTTTGGTAAAAACTCTTTTGATCGTTATATATACAGATGGCTTCTATCGGCTTACTTTATATTGTGTGAATTTCAATGTGTTTGATTTATAAATGGTTCAAATGTCTATCCAATACATAATTAGCCAATGCATATGTTAATGTATTAAGA
Organism: Picea mariana; assembly: GCA_032191745.1. Classification (NCBI taxonomy): domain Eukaryota; kingdom Viridiplantae; phylum Streptophyta; class Pinopsida; order Pinales; family Pinaceae; genus Picea; species Picea mariana. Next base: position 4,618 of record JASDQU010501202.1, on the reverse strand, counting down.
CATCTAGGAATATGTTGATATTCAATGTGATCATAATAACGTTCCAAGAGGCGAATTCGCAAATACACCCGTAACAAAGTAGGACTTCGAATAGAGTAGATATTACTTAGCTATAGTACTACAAGTTGCGAGTCAAGTCGCACAACCAAATGACGAATTCCGAGTGAGATAGCATCAACCAATAATTCAATAATGGCGCTATACTTTGCAATTTTGTTGGTCGCATGGCCGAGGCACACACCTCGTAAAGATACAAGTTCATCTGTCGAGGCATAGATTGCCCACGCAGCGGAAGCAAGGTTCAGAGTACTATGGCTAGCACCATCAATGAAGCCAATATAGTGTAGCGAAGACTCCGACATCTGGAAATCAAACACAACGTCACATAAGGGCAGAGACCACATAACGTCAAAAGCAAACCATAGTAACACACACAAAGTATGATACATAAAATACAAGTACTTGTGCACAGATAATTTATGCATAGTACTTCTTCAAGTACAACCCATTCCTGGGTTCACTCAAAGGGATACCATCGTAATCAACCAACTCATATGCTCCTTTTTCCAAAACTCGGTGAACAATATAAGGACCTCGCCACATGGTTTCGAATTTCCCAGCTCCTAACACATCTCGATCCTTTTCATAGAGAAGAACAAGATCACCTTTGGAGAAAACATGAGGCTTGACATGCTTGTCATATTGTGCCTTGACATGTTTTTTCTGGGCTTCTATTACTAGAGTGGCGTCACGTCAAGTTTCGTATAATCACATCAGATACAATAGAAGTTCTTCTTCAGCAGAAGTGTTGGGTAAGAGTTTGACAGCTAGATTCAGAGAGGGTATCTCACATTCTATAGGAAGAATGGCTTCCACACCATAGACTAATCGAAAAGGCGTAAACTCAGTAGCGGATTTGACAGATATCTGGTATGCCCACAATGCCGAAAACAACATTGTGTGCCAACTTGTTTTATGAATTCCTATCATCCATCGGAGCATAGTTATAAGAACTTTGTTGATTGCTTCGACCTGGCCATTAGCTTGTAGATAATAGGGCGTTGAGTTATCATGGTGAAGACCCAACTTTTCCGTAAGTTCAAACATCATAAAATTCCTAAAGTGACTACCATGATCATTGATGATAGCTTGGGGAACACCAAAATGAGCTATGACGTGATTAAAAAGAAACAATGTTGTGGTCTTTCTAGTATTATCGAATGTCGGCATCGCCTCGACCCATTTTGTAAAGTAATCAATAGATATAATGATGTAACCATGCCCCCCGACCAAGTGAGGGTGACATGTCATGAAATCGATGCCTCATTTTGCAAAAGGACCAACTGAGACAACAGGATGAAGAGGAGCAGGATGTGACCGAATTTTCTGATTGTAGGTCTAGCAGGAATGGCATTTCTGAACAGCAGTAATGCAGTCGTTAAACAAAGAAGGCCAAAAATATCCTGTGCGTAAGATCTTCTGGGCAGTAGCATACCCAGACATATGACCACCACATGCTCCGGAATGGAAGTCATTTAGAGCTTTCTTGGCTTCGTTGAATGTTAAACAACGTCAAAAAACAGAGTCAACTCCTCGACGATAAAGAGTATCCCCGAGTATAATGTATTGACAAGCTTGATAGCGTATGCGATTTCGTTCAGTACTAGACAAAGTAGGCCGAAAAGTCTAGGTTCGGAGATATATAATGATATCCGCATACCAAATATTGTCAGTGCTAATAAGGAAAAGAGATTCATCGGGTAATGAATCTACTGCTACATTTTCCGTTGTAGAATGAGGAAAATCGCATATCAACTCAGTAAAAACTAAGGATTTCTTAGACTTGGCGCGATCGAATTCCAAGTCAAACTCCTGGAGTATGACAATCCATTTGGAGTACTTGACCCCAAGCAATTGACGTGTCAAAATATGTTGCATAGGGTTACAATGAGAAATCACTGTAGTCTTACATGAGAGGATATAATGCCAAAAGTGTTGGACAGCTTGAACGGCAGCCAAGGCTAGTTTTTCAACATGTTGATACTTGATTTCAGTTGGTGTGAGACTTCGACTCAAGTAGTAAACAACATGTTCGTCGTGCGCATCATCCTCTTGGATGAGAACTATGCCAATAGTGTACTCCAAGGCAGCAAGATAAAGGAAATAATCACGACTGTAATCAGGAGGAAAGAGAAACGGAGCTCGCATTAGGGACAACTTTAAAGCTTCAAAAGCATTGTTGGCAATGGTATCCCAGATGAATTTTGTATCTTTCTTTAATAGTCGTGTAAAACCACGAATTATCTCGGCGTAATTAGGGATAAAACAACGAAGAAAGTTTGCTTTCCCCTGCAAATTTTGCAACTGACACAATGTAGAAGGAGGAGGGAGATTAAGAATCGCCTCAACCTTAATAGGATCCACCCGGATCCCTTGACGTGAAACGATAAAACCGAGAAGACAGCTAGATTCCACGCAAAAAATGCATTTATGAGGATTTAAACGTATACGATAGAACCGACAGCGAACGAAAATAGCCCGGAGGTGGGTAGGGTGATCGACTCTGTGCATTGAATGAGCGGGTAAATTGTCCAAATAGGGTTGAACGATATGCTTGATATCATGAAAAGCATAAGACATAGCACGTTGAAAAGTTGTGCCCGCATTCTTAAGTCCAAAAGGGAGTTTCCTATAGGAAAAAGTACCCCAAGGACAAATAAAGCAGTTTTATGTTGATCCTCAGGAGCAATGTTAATTTGATTATAGCTGGAGAAATCGTCCATGAGAGAGAAGATTTCACTGTCAGCACAATCATCGACGATCTGATCGACAAAGGGGGTAGGAAAGTTGTCTTTGGGACAAGCTTTGTTAATATCCCTATAATCAACACAAACATGAATACTGCCTCATTTCTTGTCGATCGAGATAGGATTGGAAACCCATTCTGTAAGAGCCACCGGATAAATAAAGCCGGCTTTCAAAAGTTTTTCAACTTCAAGCTTGATAGCAGCTACTTTACATGGGTGGACTGGATGAAGGCGTTGCTGGACAGGTTTAGCTCCGGGGTATGTCTTTATCTCATGTACAACAATAGCAGGGTCGATACCTGGCATCTCTTTGTATCTCTAGGTGAAGATGTCACGAAATTATTTGAACAGAGATGTATATGTGACAATTTCATCTGAAGAACATGAAGCTCCAATATGAACATTTTCAACAATCCCAGGTTTAATGGATATGTCAATGGGAATCGTGGTTGAGATATTACTTAAGTTCCCTTCAACAAACACATTGTGTGAAGACGCGGGAACTGTCGAAATGACAACAACGGTCGACGGAGTCGAAATCCATTGGTAGTTCTCAAGAGTATGTTGCTCCATAAAAAGGATGGAACGATGATGCCCATCATCCCAAGGGGTGTCTTCCATGACGGACATGATCATATCGTTAGTGGGAAAAACAACACGAAAAGGATCGGGAGACAACTCATCAAGAGAAGAGGTAGAAGGTGTTGTTGATTGAATGGCTTGATAAGCAGACTCAATCGGACTTAATGGCATGACGTCGTCGAAACGAAAATGATCTTCAGAGTCAGGGACAATCCAAGGGTCGTGTGACGCAAGAAGTTTGTGAGGCACGGTGGAGATAATGTTGATAGAAGCAACTGACGGGTGTGGAACATTGGGCGGTGGAATGGGAAAAGTACCCATTAACGAGGAGTCCTTTAAAAGGCCTACACTGACATTCTCATAACCCGGTGGGGTTTTAGCAATAAACGTCACGTTTCTAGTACGGGTATCAGAATTGAAGAAGGCGAGTTGGTTGATGGTAACAATCTTTCCTTGATGAGGAAAATGTACTACACGGAAAAGTGTCGACACAATGGCACGCATGGAATCGATCCAGATGTGGCCAAACAAAAGATTATAATCAAGTGGAGCGTCAAAGACTTCCACTTCGACTTGGACCGTTTTACCTTCTAATGTAATGGGCAATGAAGGAAGAACACCATAAGGCTTAAAACCAGAGCCATTGAAGGCTTTAAGAGTGTTTTGTGATTCATTCAAGGGAGGAGAGCCAATGGCTTTCCAACAAGCAAAAGACATTACACACATTGAGGCACCCTCGTCGATAACAGTTCGACAAATGTTCTTGTCAAAGACAACAACTTGTATCTGGAACGCAAGTTGCGGAGGTAACTATGGTATGTGATCATCCAAGTCAAAGACTATTAAATTCATATCTGTTGGGTCAATTCCACCTATAGCTTTTAACAGTGCCTTCCGTTGTGCAGGACAAGACTGAAGGACTTCAAGGGCTGACATCGCTGAAGGTGCCTAGGCCAGATCTTCCACAATGTTGTAGTTCGGGGCCGCACGAGCATGAGGATTGAAAGCCGATTTCCTAATGACACCTTTTGGGGGTGGTCGCAGAACTGTATCCAGACTCGATCGTTCGAGATGAAGAGGACCGTTAGTAGGTGGAGTTGCGGGAGAGGGTTGTACCAAAGTGGGAGGTAAATCGTCAACCTTCTCCTTAGATGGAGTATAATATTTGGCTCTAGTCGTGAGTGCAACATTGTTTTGCTTAGAATCACCAGTACACATCAAAACATATG